>CM047901.1:652873-741875 GCA_026229545.1 Pistacia atlantica | reverse complement strand
TTCCCAAGCACCTTCACCTTATTTTTCCTCTCTCATTGCTACTTGCTCTATGTGTTATTGTTATATAAATTATGATGCAGGGAGAAAGAATGAGAGAGATTAAGATAGATAACCAAGGATGGGGAGAATTAAGATAGAAGAATAAGAATAAAAAAGAAGATACACTGGATCGAGAAGAGGAATCAATCAGAAAAACTAAGAGGGGATAAAGAGGAATCAATCATTCTAATGTTTTCCACAAATACTAGACTTATTTTGTAGGCAAGACAAAGAAAAAGAAAAAGAAGTCGAAAATGGAATAGATATAGCGATAATCTAATTCATCTAAGACCACACTAAACATCACCACATTAGACTGCACACCCTGATCCATCATCGCAATAAATAAACTTTCAACCTTCTCCCAATCACCCACACAACACAATGGTAAAACTTTTAATAGCTCAACCGCCTTTCTACAAAATGGTAAAGAACAACAACACCAGAACTTCTAAAAATAATTAACATATTTTTTAACTTCAGCAGACAGCATGAATTAAGTTTTACAGTAAAACTTTTAATAGCTCAAAAGCGTTACCAATTTTTCAGGGTCTACAATCAGTCCATGCTAGTAAATTGCTGAAGCAGTTCCGTAAAGAATTCACCAGCCCAGAAGACATCATGAGCAAAATATTTTGAACAAACAAAGGTGTATACTAAACCTTTTTCTTACCGTAACCAAAACAAAGCATTTGAGAAGCTGGATGAACCTGTGTAGTTTTATATTTAAATGCTGTCAAATAAAGATCTCTTGATAAGTATCCTGCTTTGAATAAAGTTAACTACTCACTAAATTGCTGCCATGAAAACTTCAACTTCGCTTTTGGACTGGAAATCGAGGAAGCTGATTCAAACATTCACGATAATTTTCGGCCTTCATTAGTAACTGCATAACTAAGGACATTGAACATTCAGTCAGCCTCATATTTCTCTCCGCCATCTTATGAAGGAGTTCAACAACTTTTGGTATCTCATTATTTTTGAGGAAACCAAAGATAAGCGTATTAAACGTGACTACATTTGGAGCACAACCTTTTTCCTCCATATATGACAACAACTCATTTGCCTTTTCTAGTTGTCCAATTTTGCACAGCCCATTGATCAAAAATGCTATATGTTACAACGTTTGGCACTAGGTTTCCATGAAGACAAAATTTCTTAAATAGGTCCCAAGCAGTTTCGAATCTCCCTGTTTTGCATAATCCATCAATGAGAGAACTCAAACCTTCAAGGCTAACTACAAACTTATTATTTACTAGAGTATTAAACATTTCCACTGCTTCCAAAACATATCCATTCTTGCAAAGTCCATCAATAAAAATGCTATATGTCCATGAATTAGGAAAAACACTGTTAATTCGCATCTCACCAACTAAATTCCGTGCATCTTGTATCTTACCTTTAAGAAAAAGGCCAATTAACAAGGTGTTATATGTAATCACATCAGGCCTAATTCCTTCAGAAATCATCTTTCGATAAAGATAAAGAGCTTTACTGATTTCTTTATTCTTGCAATACCAATTGATTAAAGAATTGTAGCAAACAACATTAGGTCTATACCCCTTTCTAGTTATAAAATCAAACAACTCTGTTGCATCATCAATTCTATTGGCCAGGCAATAACCATTCATTAAAATGCTGTAAGTATAAATGTTAGGAACCACACCTCTCTGAATCATAAGCTCCAAAAATAATTGTCTAGCCTTCTCAACCAACCCAGCCTTACAAAGACCATCAATTATAGTACTATAAGTAACAACATCTGGGCTACAAATAACACCAAATTCTGCATTCCCATTAACCATCTCATCAAGCAACTTAATCGCAACACTTATCTTCCCTGTCTTACACAATCCATCAATCAAAGTGCTGCAAGTGAACACATTAGGCCGACAACCAACAGCAACCATTTTCTTAAACAATTCAGTCGACTCCATAATCTTTCGCTCTACACACAGACCTTTAATCAAACAATTAAAAGTCACAGCATTCGGGCTAAAACCCTTCTTCAACATCCCCCCAAAAACCGCAAAACTATACGAAACCCTTTTAATCTTAGCCAAGCAATTCATCAAAATATTCAACGACATAAAATCTGGAGACAACCCAGTTGAATTCAACCACCTATAACACGAAATCACTTCATAATAATGCTTCTTGTTTGCAAGTGCACTAAACAAAGTAGTGAATGATGAAATTGGAGGAATGGGTTGCGAATTAATCATGTAATAGAAAAAGTACAATGCTTCATTCAGAGTAAAGTTACCTGATCGACAATTTTCTTTGAGGAATTTAGCAAGTGAGGATCGTTCAAGGGGTTTTTCGAAAGAATACAAAACTTCATGTTTGGAGTTTGAAGTTGTGAGACTATGTAAGTGAGCTAACAAGAATAAAACATTAACCTTCAGAGATGGGTTTTGAAAGATTGAAGACGAACAAAAAGGGGATCTCAGAGCCATGTTTGAAGAGATTAACTTTCAGGTTTGAACTTTGAGGGGGTTTTGTACTAAATGCAAAATTATCTAGTTGATCAAACAAATCTAATTGGATAGCCTAATATAATGGTTATTATTTACATTGAGCAGGGTAATCAGGTCATTGAGATAATTATTCTGAGTTTTTCACAATTATTTTTCCAGTCGGGCAATCTCCTGTTGAAAAATAATCTTGACTTTGGGCATCCAAAAAGAAGTTTGCTACAGGCCTAATGCCACCAGCCCATTGATAGGGCAAGAACAAAAACACAAACATCCACCTATAAACCAACTATTTTTGTCTCTTTTTTATATCATATATCAAAGGCTTAACTAATGTTGAGTGTATAAAGGCACTACGTTTTTTAAAGAAATAACAAGTAAAGAAACCATCAATGGTGAAACAAGTAAAGAAAAATATAATGAGAGTTTATTTATTTCTTCATTTGTTATTACAGATAACAAATTCTCAAAAGAAAATTATTCGTATGCTTCATGATACGAACTGAGTTTTATTTAGTCCTATATTTATAGTAGAATATATAAGAAAGTTTCAGCTAACGTATCCCTCATTCATGGGCAGAAAGTAATGGCATAGTTAGCCCCAGAAGTGCATGCAAACACGCTACTGGCATCATCTTTAGGGTAACTATAAGCTTGAGGGCATTGGTTCTTGAAAATCGTAGCATAGTTCGTTGGCGGGCAATTATCTGCATAAGCTCCAGTGCAGCAGTATTTTGGGTCTTTAAATTGTTCACATGCACTCTTGCAAGCAATCACACTTCCATCGGTTCCTTTCACTTGTAGCTCCGCCGGGCACGCCGCGTTCACATTGGCTGAGCATGTGGCTTTAACACATTTAGAACCAGAGCCATTTTCTGGGGCGACAGCAACTGGAAGGTTAAAGCCATCAACGAGACTAAGATTGTAGTAATCCTGTCCGTCGTCTGATTGGAACTTTATTTCAACTAGGGATGCAGGTGGGGCTGCACCTTTACCATTGCAGGCAACTTGGCCTGAGCCGCAATCTGCAGTGGCACAAGTGAAGCTGCCGGAGCATTGTGTTCGGGCCCAGAAACCCCGCCCATTTAGCAGGAATGTTGAGGGTCTTTGTTCCTCGGGTGGCTAACTCGAACCCGGTTTCTGCTAATTGAGGATGCTCAGCGTTGGCGAGAGTTCCTGGCCAAACGGTGTATGGACAATTGTTTGTAATAGATATTGTTGCCATGTGAGCTCCTGCATGTGAAAACCAATTAAAATGTGAATCATTACTAATCGAATACTTGTTATTTATATACATTAATGACAATAAAGAAATAAAATGAAGAGAATGAAATGCATACCTGAGACGAGGAAGACTAAGCTGAGGGAAAATATAAGTTGAGCAGACATGATGGCCATTGCTTTAATTTGGTTTGGTTTCTCTAAATCTGGCTGTGAAGTAAATGATGTATAAATGGAGGTATATATAGGGCAGGGTGCCATGTTGATGTGGGGATACGTTACTGAAGATTAACATTAGTCCTGCTGTGGAAAATTCAACTGGCAAACAAGTCTGAGCTTCCACCCGAGAACTGACATTATTAAAACGTTACCGCTAATTTAGGGCTGCCTTCTTTAAAAGGCCTTAGTCATTAGTCAAAGTTTTCATGCCGTGTGGGTTAATTATGCCTTCCAAGAAATCTGTTAATATAATAGTTTTAGATCATCTTATTAATACAATATGTTAGCAAAACATGTTACTTGGTATTAAAAAATAAAACGGGATATTTCTTTTTCTATGTTTGTTAATATATTATATCAAAGATTAATTTTTAAGACATATATTACATTAAATTATATTTTTATATTATTTAGAATGAGCTATAAAGTAATCACAAGATAAAACTAGGAAATTTTTTTTTTTTTTTTTTTTGTTAACTAAGGTGTGTGGGTACCCACACCTTAACTAATCTTCAAAGAAATTATCCCACAATAACTTTCATGACAAAATATATAATTTGTTTGTTGCGTTATGAAACGTCAAAAATAAGAAAAATCAGTATGAAAGAGCACATATATATGATGGGTCCTAATCTATGCTCCCATCCAAAAATATTCTTATGTACATTTTAAGATATTAATCTATTGGTTATTAGTCGTGTTTGGTTGTGATTCTTTATTAGATGAGGCTAAAAAAATATGGTTTACATTGTTTTCGGAGCAAGGAATGTTAATGCATGGTACCTGAAAGTCAATAATTCTATCTCTTGTCTTGAATTTCACTCCAACAAATTATTTTCCAGCCATTACGAGTCACTTGTTTGTCATTAAAACACATCAGCAAAATCCTTGACTTAGAATGTTCAAATAGAAGACGAGTCAATGTGGAAATTAACATATCTCCATTCTCCAACACCGCTACCAAACTACATATTTTTGTTTGAGGTGCGATGTACAAGCGAGTGACAAGTCCTTTGATGAGCAATTTTTACTTAGTCTCCAAGAAATTTTATATATCTTACTCACTGAATACCGCAAAATCAGGTTGCGTTTGTTTCCTTTTTTTTAAAATACTCTATTCCTATCCTTAAAAAAAATACATATTTGTTTTCTTATTTTCAAAATCATATCCTATAATATTCAACTATTTAAACTCTCATAAGTTTGTTAATTTAACTAAACACCCCCCCCCAAAAAATCATATCCTCTAGTCGTTGACGACCAGATCTTTGACCACATCTAGCCGTCAATGACGGCTAATATATGGTCGTCGTTGAAGGATTTTTGGCCGTTGTTGACAGCCAAATCAGGTCGTAGATTTGTCTTTTACGGTCATATCTGTGGTGGCTCTAGTTTAAAAAGGCCATAACGGTGCACGACCTGCCAAATCTGGCCGATCGTGCATAATGACACCATATTTCGGCCAGGTTCCGATGGCGATGGCCGGAATCTAGCAATTGTTGGTGGGTGGGAGTGTTTTCGTCAATTTATAAACTTTTTATTATTTGGAGTGTTTGGCTAAATTAACAAACCTATGGTTTTTTTTGTCAATTTTCAAATCCTACCTCGTAATAATAACCCAACTCAACTTAACAATAATATTTCAAAAATACTACTCAAAATAATAAAACAAACACACACCCCCGGGTTTATTTTATACACCCCTTCCATGGTTGTTTAATTTTAAACACGCTCAAAAGGTTTTTGGAAATTATTAAAAACCTCTTTTATAATTATTGAAACCTTTTGAGGTGGGAGAATTTTAATAATTTAAGGGGTATTTAATAATTATAAGAAGGTTTGCACTTTCTCTTGTTGAAAATGAAAATGTATGGACACGTATATATATAAGCTATGGTTAAGCAAAGTCTTGATAAGAATTCATTTTCCTGAATGTAGAGGTAAGAACTAGTATAGATTAGGGGTGTTCAAAAAAATGCAAACCGAACTAAACCGATAACTGAATCGATTTTCTAGTTATCTGAAAAAAATTTGACCCATCCAAAATATCAAAGAATATATTAGAGAGTCTTTTTAGAGGCTTCCAACATGTTTTTTCACCAACTGAAAATACAATAGGTTTTTTTTCGGAGTTTCAGTAGTATATGTAAATTTGTCAATTAATAACTTAACAATAAAATACTTAGCTAAAATATAAGAAAAATAATTTTGTTAATTGATCATTTCTTTTATTAACCAAACACATGAATTATTTATACCCAATAATTATCAAAAGGGCATTTTAGTATAATGTAATCAAAACATCTGCTCTTACAACCAATCAAACAGATTAATTAGTAATACAAGTAATCATTCCAATGGCATTCTAGTAAAAGGTATTTCAGGACATCTGTTATTACCGTCAATCAAACACATTAATTATTAATAAATCCCAATTGAACCAAGCACAATAATAATTTAAACCCAGTAATCTACAATGTAATATTTCTTTCCGGTAATCTTATTATTAAAATAAAAAAAACATTACATGATCCAAACGCTCCCTATGAGTTAATTCTTTTTAACTATAACTTTTTTTTTTTATCATCAAGGTGTTTGGGTAAGCTTGCACATACCTCATTTAATGGCCTTGAAAGTCCAACCGGGTAATCCTACAATGACCACCCGTATTAGGACCTAGGGGGATTCGAACTCAAGAGCTTGGAGAACATCCTTTTATTATTTTACCATCAGGTTATCCAGTGGTGGTTAATTGAAATGTCCAGGTTAGCCTACATGCGCCTTGACTAATCTTCAAAAAAAGCTATCTCACAACAACCCACATGACAAAATATATAATTTGTTTTGTTGCGTTATCAAATGTCAAAAATAAGGAAAATCAGTATGAAAGAGCACATATATATAATGGGTCCTAATCTATATCAATATGAAAAAGTCCTTTGACGAGCAGTTTTTACTTAGTCTCAAAGAAATTTTATATATCTTACTCACTAAATACTGCAAATTCAGGTTAAATTAATATTATTAGATACAATGAGGGTTTATTTTAGGGAGAATGACTTTTTCACCCCCAAGGTTTGGCGAAACGACACTTTCCAATCCATTAAGATTCAAAACGACATTTTCTCACCCTCCGTTAGATTTTGTTCATGTTTTCTGTTAATATTTTTCTGAAAAGATGAAAATACCCTATCATATTTGACTTTATAATTTTTTATTATTTTTTGTCATTTCAACAAAATCAATTACCAAAATACCCATTCTCTGAAAATGAAATCACTAGTATGCCCTCAACATTTATGAAAATTAAATTACCAATTTGTCCTTTTTTTTTTTATCAAAAATAACGTTTTAAATGTATGAAGTTACTGTTGGATTTTAAAAAAATTAAAACCTATAGAATTACCATTTTATTCTTATAGTTGTTGCAACCCTAAATTGGCATTTATATTTAAATTTTGTCAATTTAAACCCAAATAAAACAAAGTACTAGCATTACTAATATTTGAAAATAAGAATCCAAATTGTAAAATTGCAGTGCATATATATATTTTGTCAATTGAAACCCGCTAAGAGTAGAGAATTCAATACCAAGAAAGTAGGTTTCCACAAACTTTGTGCAAAGACAAAAAAATAGTGATGTAGAATTAATAGAGAAGAAAAAGTGTAAAATCAAGTAGCCACAAATTACAAAAATTTCATATATTTTCCCCGTCTAACTAACTGCTTCCAAAAGTTGTCCCGAAAATAATTTATGTTACTAAAACCGTAAATTCCTAGAATTCTTCAATCTCATGATGTCTCCATTTTTTTAACATCAGCTCTACACTTGAAATCATTGCTAGAATGAAACCCTAAACAGAAAAATATACTATTATTTAATATTCCATCAATTGAATAGAGAACATCAAAGTAACCAACAAACAAGGCAAAATTTGTGAATGATTCAATCAAAATAACCATCAATTCAACAGAAAACATAAAGTAACCACAAAACAAGGCAAAATTTGCAATCGATCCCATCAAAATAACCATCAATTGAACAAAGAACATCAAAATAACTGCCAAATGTCCAAATAACCACAAATGTACTAGAAAATTTTCTAAAAAAAAATGTTAATATAACATATTAAGATAGACAGTAAACTAACTAACCTTGTACATGTATTTTTGCTGCATGTTTAACTTAAATCTCTTTCGAAAACAAAACAATTAGCGGGTACTAAAAATAGAAATCTCTATTTTTACTTGTGGATTTGGAACAAAACAGTCAACTGCTATACACAAAATAACCCCTGCATTACTAATTTGCTTGACTTATTAATATGAACACTAATCTGGTCCTATCTATCAATGAATACCTATTGAACTTGGAAAATGTGATGAACTTGACCTCTGACTTGAAGAAGGCATTGAAAAAGATGCATTTCTCAAAGATGGTTCAAATCCAGCTCTTGAAGAAGGTGCAGTCATTGTTGGTGCAAACCTTCTCTACAAGATAATAAATGGCAAACAATATTAGTTACATAATCAACTACATAAAAATTGATAAAATGATGAAATTAATAATAGCTCTTCGGTTGTTCTGTTATCTTTGCAGGATCTCTTGTTATGCCCCATAACAGATTGATTAAAAATGCCAAAGGAGTTGACATTAAAAATAATAGATTGATTAAAAATAACAATGCTAAAAGATCAGATAACAAGTTGATTAAAAAAAATAAAACAAAATAAAAGTTTTAACTTACCTTCTCAATACCCCCACGAGAAGTAACCTCCACAAACAGTGAATGCAAATCTATCTCCTTTCCTCCAATAATGGAGATCCTAAAATCAGAATACACATTAACAACATATTAGCAGTAGAAGGCATAATGAAACATGATAAATTACCTCCAGTTTTGCACAAATTAGACAAAGAGAAAATTAAATTAATGAACATATTTTAAGTTAAACAACTTTTAAAATGCAGTCGAATGTCTAATTCAATATAGTTTTTGGCTACCTGTGTAAGCTGGATTTAAATGAAAATAGTCAGGCATTTAGTGAAGACAAATAGACAAGATGATATGTTCTGAGATAAGTCCTTGAGCATATATATTTAAAGTCTTGAAAGACAAGTAAATTAAACCTCTACAAGCAAAGATGATCTCAATTATCAACCAGTGGTACTACAAACTTAAATATTTCAATTTCATAATAATTAAAATAACACAAGAACATTGTTATCCAAGAAAATAATATATATCAACACCATAGCTTCTTATTGTTGTCTCTGCAAACTCCACATTCTTATCATTGTTGAAAACAAATTCTAGGACTCTTTAAGATCGATCAGAAACTGATAAAATATTCCACAAATGCAGTGTCTTTGTTTCAATTTGATGCAAGATGCGTCTTTCCCATTATCTATCAATAAATCTTATATGTAATTAATTTGAACACTAGAAGTCCTAGCTTCAATATTCCCTATCCAAAAGACTAAATGGTTTACAATATTGCATCAAAAATTTCACATGACATTCAACTGAAGATTCTCATCAAGACAAAAGGCATCAATGGCAATGCAAAATCTGAAAGGAAAATGATAGAGTTACTGAAAGTTACACACCGAATTTGTGCACCAAATGACGTGGCAAAATCCTGACCATTGATTAATATTAACTTATAATGAATCAACGGTTAGAATTTTGTCACGTCATTCAGAGCACAAATTCGGTGCACACCCTTCGGCAACTGTAGCATTACTCAGGCTGAAATTGGTTAAGTAGAATTAGGATAGAAGTTGAATAGTTTCATCACCAACTAATAATCGTTATAAGAATCCATATTTTGCACCAAAAAAGACTCCGCTCTAGAACGTAACCTTTTTTTTTTTTCCTTCTAAAAAGCTCTATAATTTAACCACTAAGAACCAAACGAAAGACACACAACAATTTTGTTTCAACCTAAAACAAAAACAACAAAAAAAGAAGATTACCCATAGCTTTCGGCTCAGTCATCGTTGTCGTTATTTTCTCTCACTCATTGTCGTAGCCAATTGTCACTTGCCCTTTGAAACATTTTTTTGTCCGACATCGTCATTAGTCGCCAACCTTAAGTCCCCAATCACTTCAGTTTCAAAGAACAGGAAGAACACAAAATCAGCTTTTTGTTAGTCCACGGAATTGTCGTGCATTCAAACCACTACCATGATCACTCTATCTCAACCCATGAAGGTACCAAAATAGAAGGCAGCTGAGTTTGGAAAAGAAGCCAATATGTACCATGAGCAGAAGAAAGGGATACGATAGAAGAGAGGGAGAAAACGCTTCAGTTTTAGAGAGCAGAGAGAGTTACAATTGAAATTGTAATCTGGGTTAGTCGTTTCAGTTTGAGAGAGCAAAGAGAGAAAGATAGTTACAATAGAATACACGCAACTTTTTAGTGTAATTTTTTTTTCAAAGTCAACCTCCCTGCGACGTGGCAACCATTTAGCGACTAAACCTTATATTTCAATTTTTTATTTGTCATTTTTGTGGCTTGATATAAATTAACCATATTATCCTTCTTCAAAATGGAAAACACTAATAGAACCTGAAGAAGGGTGGAAAAATGTTGTTTTGAAACTTGACGGGTGGAAAAGTGTCGTTTCGCCAAACCTTGGGGGTGAAAAAGTCATTCTCCCTTTATTTTATACACCCCTTTCATGGTTGTTTAATTTTAAACACACTCAAAGGTTTTTGAAAATTATTAAAAACCTCTTTATAATTAGTGAAATCTTTTGAGGTGGGATAATTTTAATAATATGTGTCACGTCCAGCTCAAGTCCAAGTTCATATGAGGCCCAATGCTCAATGCTTATTTCAAGAGGTTTGACCTAGACTAAACCCAAAAGCATCTTGGAATATGTCAAGAATCTTTTTAGAAGTTTCCAAAATGTTCCTTCACCAGAAAAGGCAGCAGAATAGGAATAAGATTCTATTGCTTGTATAACTAATCCTAGTCGTCTATCTCACTGGATATATAAAAACCTTCAAATCTACTTGTAAACTCTTATATAAACCTAGCTAGTCTTATGTTATTTTCATAACATTCCAAACGTTGTATTCTATTAAGAGTAATACAATAGAGTTTTTCTCTCCATCTCTACTCTTTATGTTCTTACTTTTCCTTGAAAGTTTGAGGAGATTAACTTTCAGGTGCTTTTCGGTTTGAACTTTGAGGTGGTTTTGTACTAAATCCAAAATTATCTAGTTGATCAAACAAATCTAATTGTATAGCCTAATAAGATGGTTATTATTTACATTGAGCAAGTTAATCAGGTCATTGATAGAATTATTCTGAGTTTTTCACAATTATTTTTCCAGTTGGGCAATCTCGTGTTGAAAAATAATCTTGACTTTGGGCATTCAAAAAGAAGTTTGCTAGAGGCCTAATGCCTCCAGCCCATTGATAAGGGAAGAACAAAAACACAAACAGCCACATAAAAACCAACTATTTTTGCCTCTGTTTTATATCACAGGCTTAACTAATGTTGAGTGTGTAAAGGCACTACGTTTTTTAAAGAAATAACAAGTAAAGAAACCATCAATGGTGAAACAAGTAAAGAAAAATATAACAAGAGTTTATTTATTTCTTCATTTGTTATCACAGATAACAAATTCTCGAAAGAAAATTATCCGCATGCTTCATGATACGAACTGAGTTTTATTTAGTCCTATATTTATAGTAGAATATATCAAAGAGTTTCAGTTAGCGTATCCCTCATTCATGGGCAAAAAGTAATGGCGTAGTTAGCCCTAGAAGTGCATGCAAACACGCTACTGGCATCATCTTTAGGGTAACTATAAGCTTGAGGGCATTGGTTCTTGAAAATCGTAGCATAGTTCGTTGGCGGGCAGTTATCTGCGTAAGCTCCAGTGCAGCAGTACTTTGGGTCTTTAAATTGTTCACATGCACTCTTGCAAGCAATCACACTTCCATCGGTTCCTTTCACTTGTAGCTCCGTCGGGCACACTGCATTCACATTGGCTGAGCATGTGGCTTTAACACATTTAGAACCAGAGCCATTTTCTCGGGCGACAGCAACTGGAAGGTTAAAGCCATCAACGAGACTAAGATTGTAGTAATCCTGTCCGTCGTCTGATTAGAACTTTATTTCAACCAGGGATGCAGGTGGGGCTGCACCTTTACCATTGCAGGCAACTTGGCCTGAGCCGCAGTCTGCAGTGGCACAAGTGAAGTTGCTGGAGCATTGCGTTCGAGCCCAGAAACGGCCCGCCCATTTAGCAGGAATGTTGAGGGTCTTTGTTCCTCGGGTGGCTAACTCGAACCCGGTTTCTACTAATTGAGGATGCTCAGCGTTGGCGAGAGTTCCTGGCCAAACGGTGTATGGACAATTGTTTGTAATGGATATCGTTGCCATGTGAGCTCCTGCATATGAAAACCAATTAAAATGTGCATCATTACTAATCGATTACTTGTTATTTATATACATTAATGACAATAAAGAAATAAAATGAAGAGAATGAAATGCATACCTGAGACGAGGAAAACTAAGCTGAGGGAAAATATAAGTTGAGCAGACATGATGGCCATTGCTTTAATTTGGTTTGGTTTCTCTAAATCTGGCTGTGAAGTAAATGATGTATAAATGGAGGCATATATAGGGTAGGGTGCCATGTTGATGTGGGGATACGTTACTGAAGATTAACATTAGTCCTGCTGTGGAAAATTCAACTGGCAAACAAGTCTGAGCTTCCACCCGAGAACTGACATTATTAAAACGTTACCGCTAATTTAGGGCTGCCTTCTTTAAAATGCCTTAGTCATTAGTCAAAGTTTTCATGCCGTGTGGGTTAATTATGCCTTCGAAGAAATCTGTTAATATAGTAGTTTTAGATCATCTTATTAATACAATATGTTAGCAAAACATGTTACTGGGTATTAAAAAATAAAACGCGATATTTCTTTTTCTATGTTTGTTAATATATTATTGAAAACCTCTTTTATAATTATTGAAACCTTTTGAGGTGGGAGAATTTTAATAATTTAAGGGGTATTTAATAATTATAAGAAGGTTTGCACTTTCTCTTGTTGAAAATGAAAATGTATGTACAAGTATATACATGAGCTATGGTTAAGCAAAGTCTTGATAAGAATTCATTTTCCTGAATGTAGAGGTAAGAACTACTATAGATTAAGGGTGTTCAAAAAAATACAAACCGAACCAAACCGATAACCGAATCGATTTTCTAGTTATCTGAAAAATTGATTCGGTTTCAGTTCAAAGAAATACAAAAATCGATTTTTTGGTTCAGTTACCGATTTGCGAGAATATAGAAACCGGTTAACCGAAACCGGCTTTATAAATCGGTTTATGATAAAAATATTAAATAAAAAAATATTGTTTATTATAAAAGTATTAAATTAAAAAATATATTAAATTAAACCCGGTTCAAAATCAGTTAACTGAAAAACCGATTTTCCCCTTAACCGGTTTAGTTTCGATTTAGTTGTAGTTGTAGCCATTAATATTATTTTAGTTGAAATCAATTCACATGGTATTCTTATATTAATTAGGTTAACAAAGAAATTTCTCGAGCCAATGAAAGCTTAGATTTGATATCTTTCGTCATTTATTGAGACTACATGAAATCTACCCATCTCGATATTTCATATTTTATATTTTACAAAAATATTAAATATTTCTTTAGGATTTTTTTATTTTATTTTATATTTTTATAGAGAGATTTCTAATAATTTCAATAGGACGAACGTCTTCTGGGCTTGCGGTAGATTTAACCTGGACTTGGGTTTTTATTTTGGGCTTTTTATTGGGCTTCAAATAGAAATTATGCCTTAGAGTCAGACTGACAGGCCAAAATTTTAACACCAATTATTGAACTTAATTTAGATATTATGAGCAAGCTCCTTAATTAACCTATATTTTAAGTATATATAATAAAAGATTAAGGTAAACTCACTGTTTGAGAGTCTTAATCTTTTCTTTTTAATAGTTTCTCAATCACATTTAACGTATCACATTAATGTTATTGGATCAATACTATAATAAAATAACTAAGGAAACATAATTTAAAGTGTACGTATTATGTCCACCCATGGGTAGCCCAATAGTAAAGGCAAACTAAGGGGGTTACAAATGGTACAACCCATAATCCTAGATTCGATTTCTCTACTGCACGTAAAAGTAGTATTTTTGTTAATAATTTATTTGGAGGTCATGACGGTGGATTGATGTTGGATAGCTCCTTTGATATACTTATACATCCTGAAATCGTATAGATAACCGAGCAAACACAATTAAATTTTACCTACATAATCCATAAGGTAAAACAACAGTTGACTTTATAGAGAAGTTGTTTTTCACTACTGAGTAATGCTACGAACACCGAAATTTGACACCGAATTTTTGTACCGAAGGACATGGCAACCAGTCAGACCCAACCACACTAGAGTCTTTTGTGAATGAACAGTCATCCAACATTTATCGACGTCTATTTATATTTAATGGACTCTCGTTCATATTATATAAATGGGTGTTCATTTACTATGGACGAGCGTTTATATAAGATGGATGCTCGTCCAAACAATTTTAAAAAATTTTACATTTATTATGGACAGACCGTGTAAACAATTTAAAAAAAAAATTACATTCAATGGAAAAGTGTCCATTGTTTATATTCATTAAATTTTTGTCGTTTAACTTTTGTCGATGCTTAAAGTAATTGGACAAGTTTCATTAAATTTTTATCCATATTGGATGAACGCCCAATTAAATAAATTAATGCATTAAATAACTTTTGTCAACTTTTAGATAATTAATGCATTAAATAAATTTAAATTTTAAAATTTGTTAATATTAAAAGATGGGACGGGTGTCTATAACTATGGACAATCCTCCTCATAAGAGGATAGACGTTCATAAATAATTTAGAATAAATTTTTAAGTTTAAACTATGAGTTGTCTATATAATATAAACGGTAATCTATTTTCAGATAAATAGTCGTCTAATAATAATAGAAAAGCCGTTGATTTATACAGTGAGAAGGGTGAAAGTGAGCTTTTAAATTTTAGAGAAAAAAGTTGGACATTATGCAGAGTGATAAAGAAACAGGTTGGGTCACGTCGGGACACAAGGTTCAAGGATTTTACTGTGAGGAGATACCTATGAACCCTACCTGTAACGAGTAATCAGGGGCTCGGGGTAGACCTCCTGGCCAGCTGCAAGGATGGGTCAGAGATGCTTTTATGGGCTTGTGAGTTGTGAAATGCTACAATATAATTTCTTTCTCTATCATACTATCTTTTTCCACCCAAATAATTGGTTAGCGGTATTTTCTTCTTATAAATTTTTAAAATATCAATCTCTTATTTAAATTAATATTCTATTTCTGATTATAAAATATTAATTTATTACTAATATTATATTATAGATAACGGTATGTTGCGATTTTATATTATTATTATTCTCGTTTTTTTGTCATCATTCATCAAAATCACTCTAACTCAATTTATATGATTTTATCAATGTTTATCAATCAAGCGATTAAGATTAACGCAGTCATCTTTTTCAAGTCAAATTCTGATCAACTTCAATCACCAAAATTAACTTTTTACCATAAAAAAACTCATTAATAGTCTCGATTGAATTTACTCTTTATTTATCATAAGAATATAAATTTAAATAATATAATAATATTTTTAAAGTATATAAGTAAAAAAATTTATTAAGGATTTGAAAAAAGTCCTTTTAACTCTTCAACGTAAGTACAAAACAAAAAAAATGGGTGTGCTTGCTTTAGTATTTTGAGTAAATGACATGTATCCACCCAAAGTTTCGTGTAATGACAAGCTCCCACCCCTATTTTCATAAATTCCATATTCTCACCCAAAAATAAATACTGTTAACAATTGTTAGGTTATGACCAAGGGCGGAGGATGTTATAACTAACTGCCCTTGACAAATAAATTAATAAATGAATTTTAAACCCCCAAATTAGTAGAATTAAAAATAACATCTTACTTTTAAATTATTTCAATAACACCCTCCTCTTCAACTTTCACATTATCCCATCTCCAAATAACCAACCCCAGCCACTGCCACTGCCACCACCACCTAGCCACTGCCGCGACTCAGCCACTACCGAACACTATTTTGTTTTTGAAATTCAATAAATATTCAATCATATTATGAACAACCTATAAGCTAAAAATATATCGTTTACAGTGTTTTGGGAGCAAGGAATATCAATTAGCTAAAAATATATCTCTGTGTCATGAATTTCACTCCAACAAATTATTTTCCAGCCATTACGAATCACTTGTTTGTCATTAAAACACATCAATATCCTTGACCTAGAATGTTCAAATAGAAGACAAGTCAATGTGGAAATTAACACGTCTATATGAGCCTTGCAAAACCTCTTGTAAATCAGCCATCGATGCTCCTTGTACAACCCAATCACAAATCCATTCCCCCGCAAAACCCGACTACTTTTAGGTTTGACAATGTTCAAGTAAATAATCGCTTAACTCAAAAGCTTAAACTATCGTTGCGCTTACTGATGAAAATTAGAGGGCCATTAGATGTGGCGATAGATTTTATACTAGAAGCTCATTAATTATAGATATAATCGATGTTCTACTGCACGTCAAAGTTGTTAAACGTGTCTGAGAAGAGGTTGTGGTAATGCACATCAATGGCGACCCCACTAGCCCCGTTTGCAAGCTGGAGGAGCTCTTTCGGATCAACCGGAGATCCCAAACGGAAACGATTGGAAAGGATTACATAAGCACTTTGAGGTGTATTTTCTCACAGCATTATAACCGGCTTTGTAATACTTTTCAAGAGTATCTAGTGTAACTCCTGGTGCCAGACTTGATTGATTAGCATACCTGTTCATCCACAACCGTTAGATTGACGTCGAAACAAGAGTACAACATTAATAAAATGATTTCTAGAAATCTATTGCGTTAACCTTGCAGCAAGTAAGTTTATGACAAACACAATATCTTGAATGTTGGAATCTCCCCATTCCTGATAACCATCTCTTGTCCCACTGTGGTCATTACCATTCTGTGAGCCTTGGGAGGGCGTACAAATTGATAATCACTTTTATCCCATGTTTCCTGCATGACATACAACATTAAATATAAAACTTGTAATAGATAAAAAAACTCTCGAAATATCTATGACAATATCAATATCGGTCGAGGACTGTAAGAAATATTTTACGACTACTTCTTACTATGCCCAAATGAAGGCATTGTCTAAGGCTTTCAAGAAACCTCCAACAAAAGGCTTTTGACATCAATCTCATTTTGCTTAATAAGACTCAACACTTGAGACGATGTTTCAAAGGACTTGAATTAAATTTTAACATATCAGAATAAGAGAGCTCATATTAAAGGTAAATGAGGACCCCAAAAAAAAAAAAAAAAGAAATTTATAAGTTAACTAAAAATTTTTTTTATTTCACATTTTCTCTTCTATCTCTCGTCTTAATTTTTCTTTGTGGGTACATTCCCTAGCACCTTCACCTTATTTTTCCTCTCTCTCATTGCTACTAGCTCTCTGTGTTATTGTTATATAAATTATGATGCAGGGAGAAAGAATGAGAGAGATTAAGATAGATAACCAAGGATGGGGAGAATTTAGATAGAAGAATAAGAATAAAAAGGAAGATAGACTGGGTCGAGAAGAGGAATCAATCAGAAAAACTAAGAGAGGATAAAGAGGATCCAAAGATTCTAATATTTTCCACGAATACTAGATTTATTTTGTAGGCAAGACAAAGAAAAAGAAAAAGAAGTCGAAAATGGAATAGATATAGCGATAATCTAATTCATCTAAGATCACACTAAACGTCACCACATTAGACTGCACACCCTGATCCATCATTGCAGTAAATAAACTTTCAACCTTCTCCCAATCACCCACACAACACAATGGTAAAACTTTTAATAGCTCAACCGCCTTTCTTCAAAATGGTAAAGAACAACAACACCAGAACTTCTAAAAATAATTGACATATTTTTTAACTACAGCAGACAGCATGAATTAAGTTTTACAGTAAAACTTTTAATAGCTCAAAAGCGTTACCAATTTTTCAGGGTCTACACTCAGTCCATGCTAGTAAATTGCTGAAGCAGTTCTGTAAAGAATTTACCAGGCTAGAAGACATCATGAGCAAAATATTTTGAACAGACAAAGGTGTACACTAAAAGTTTTTCTTACCGTAAACAAAACAGAACATTTGGGGAGCCGGATGATCTTGTGTAGTTTTATATTTAAATGCTGTCAAATAAAGGTCTCTTGATAAGGATTCTGCTTTGAATAAAGTTAACTACTCACTAAATTGTTGTCATAAAAACTTCAATTTCGCTTTTGGACCAGAAATCGAGGAAGCTGGTTCAAACATTCACAATAATTTTCGGCCTTCTTTAGTAACTGCATAACTAAGGACATTGAACATTCAGTCGGCCTCACATTTCTCTCCGCCATCTTATGAAGGAATTCAACAACTTTTGGTATCTTATTATTTTTGAGGAAACCAAAGATAAGTGTATTAAATGTGACTACATCTGGAGCACAACCTTTTTCCTCCATATATGACAACAACTCATTTGCCTTTTCTACTTGTCCAATGTTGCACAGCCCATTGATCAAAATGCTATATGTTACAACGTTCGGCACTAGGTTTCCATGAAGACAAAATTTCTGAAATAGGTCCCAAGCAGCTTCAAATCTCCCTGTTTTGCATAATCCATCAATGAGAGAACTCAAACCTTCAAGGCTAACTGCAAACTTATTATTTACTAGAGTATTAAACATTTCCACTGCTTACAAACATATCCATTCTTGCAAAGTCCATCAATAAAAATGCTATATGTCCATGAATTAGGAAAAACAATTCGATCGACTCCATAATCTTTCGCTCTACACACAGACCTTTAATCAAACAATTAAAAGTCACGGCATTCGGGCTAAAACCCTTCTTCAAACCGCAAAACTATACGAAACCCTTTTAATCTTAGCCAAGCAATACATCAAAATATTCAACGACATTAAATGTGGAGACAACCCAGTTGAAGTCAACGACTTATAAAGAGAAATTACTTCATAATAATGCTTCTTCTTTGCAAGTGCATTAAACAATCTGTTGAATGATGAAATTGGAGAAATGGGTTGCGAATTAATCATGTAATAGAAAAAGTACAATGCTTCATTAAGAGAAAAGTTACCTGATCGACAATTTTCTTTGAGGAATTTAGCAAGCGAGGATCGTTCAAGGGGTTTTTCGAAAGAATACAAAACTTCATGTTTGGAGCTTGAAGTAGTGAGACCGTGTAAGTGAGCTGACAAGAATAGAACATTAACCTTCAGAGATGGGTTTTGAAAGATTGAAGACGAACGAAAAGGGGATCTCAAAGCCATGTTTGAAGAGATTAACTTTCAGGTGCTTTTCGGTTTGAACTTTGAGGTGGTTTTGTACTAAATCCAAAATTATCTAGTTGGTCAAACAAATCTAATTGTATAGCGTGTTTGTCTCATTGCTTATAAACTAAAATTAACTTATAAGTATTTGAAATTTTAAATAATTACGTGTTTAGTTAAAGTATTTATAAGTGATTGATAAGTAATTGACGTGTTTAATAAAATGTGGCTTATAAGTATATTTTATTATAAAATTACTAAAAAATATACTATTAAATAAGGACATACTATGAAATTTTAAAATTAAACAAGGATAATATGGTAATATACTTTGTCAAACTAGCTTATAAGCAAAGTGCTTATAAGCAAAAAAAAAAGTACATTCCCCCAACTTATTTTTTTTAGCTTATAAGCTCAAAAAAATTATAAACAAATAGGTCAGTTTAATTTTAGAGTTTATAAGCAAGTTTGACCAGCTTATAAGCTTAGACAAACACCCCCTAAGATGGCTATTACTTACATTGAGCAGGGTAATCAGGTCATTGAAAGAATTATTATGAGTTTTTCACAATTATTTTTCCAGTTGGGCAATCTCGTGTTGAAAAATAATCTTGGGCATGTTTGGCTTATTAATTATTATCCATATTCCCAATCATATTCTCCAAATAATGTTTGGCACATTATTCCAAATATATTACCCTATTTTTCTAATTACTTTTAGACCCCAAAAGGTTATTAATTTCATTAAATACCCCATGAAAAAAAGTTTAAAAATTAAGAAAAACACCCCCATAACCCATACTTGCGGTTGGCCAGGCCAAGCCACCGACGTGTAGCGGAATACGCCACTGATGAATTACCAACGAACTAGGCACGGTAATTCAGGCCGTCTGCCTTCTCTGGCGGAAAAGGCGACCCAGGTACATCAAGCTTGGCCGTCGTTTTGGTCTTTTCCAATAGTCAGCGCCTGACAGTCGTAGATCTGACCTTTTTCAGCCAAATCCGTGGTGGATCTGGCCGGAAAAGGCCATAATGATGCGTTACGACACAAATCCGACTGGTTTGTGTCGTAACGCATTTTTCGGCCAGATTCCGGCAGTGGTGGCCAGAATCTGGCACTGCAGGTGGTGGAGGTATTTTTGTCATTTTACATGTTGGGGGTATTTATTAAATTAGCAAACTTATGAGGTTTTTTTTATAAATTTTTAAATTTTACCTCGTAATACTCCCTCTCATATTCAATTATCCAATACTATCCCCAAAATCCTATCAAAAATAATAAACCAAACGTACCCCTTGACTTTGGGCATCCAAAAAGAAGTTTGCTAGAGGCTTAATGCCAACAGCCCATAATAAGGCAAAAACAAGAACACAAACATAATTATTTTCGTCTCTTTTTTGTATCATAGGCTTAACTAATGTTGAGTGTATAAAGGCACTATGTTTTTTAAAGAAATAACAAGTAAAGAAACCATCAATCGTGAAACAAGTAAAGAAACATATAACGAGAGTTTATTTATTTCTTCATTTGTTATTACAGATAACAAATTCTCAAAAGAAAATTATCTGCATGCTTCATGATACGAACTGAGTTTTATTTAGTCTTATATTTATAGTAAAATATATCAAAGAGTTTCAGTTAGAGTATCCCTCATTCATGGGCAGAAAGTAATGGCATAGTTAGCCCCAGGAGTGCATGCAAACACGCTACTAGCATCATCTTTAGGGTAACTATAAGCTTGAGGGCATTGATTCTTAAAAATTGTAGCGTAGTTCGTTGGCGGGCAGTTATCTGCGTAAGCTCCAGTGCAACAGTACTTTGGGTCTTTAAATTGTTCACATGCACTCTTGCAAGCAATCACACTTCCATCGGCTCCTTTCACTTGTAGCTCCGCCGGGCACGCCGCGTTCACATTGGCTGAGCATGTGGCTTTAACACATTTAGAACCAGAGCCATTTTAGGGCGGGCGACAAGAATCGGAAGGTTAAAGCCATCAACGAGACTAAGATTGTAGTAATCTTGTCCGTCGTCTGATTGGAACTTTATTTCAACTAGGGATGCAGGTGGGACTGCACCTTTACCATTGCAGGCAACTTGGCCTGAGCCACAGTCTGCAGTGGCACAAGTGAAGCTGCGAGCATTGCGTTCGGGCCCACGGCAGCCCGCCCATTTAGCAGAATGTTGAGGGTCTTTGTTCCTCGGGTGGCTAACTCAAACCCGGTTTCTGCTAATTGAGGATGCTCAGCGTTGGCGAGAGTTCCTGGCCAAACGGTGTATGGACAATTGTTTGTAATGGATATCGTTGCCATGTGAGCTCCTGCATATGAAAACCAATTAAAATATGCATCATTACTAATCGAATACTTGTTATTTATATACATTAATGACAATAAAGAAATAAAATGAAGAGAATGAAATGCATACCTGAGACGAGGAAGACTAAGCTGAGGGAAAATGTAAGTTGAGCAGACATGATGGCCATTGCTTTAATTTGGTTTGGTTTCTCTAAATCTGGCTGTGAAGTAAAGGATGTATAAATGGAGCTATATATAGGGCAGGTGCCATGTCGATGTGGGGATACGTTAGATTAACGTTATTCCTGCTGTGGAAAATTCAACTGGCAGACAAGTCTGAGCTTCCACCCCGAGAACTGACATTATTAAAACGCTACCGCTAATGTAGGGCTGCCTCTTTTAAAAGGCCTTAGTCATTGGTCAAAGTTTTCATGCCGTGTGGGTTACTTATGCCTTCAAAGAAATTGTTAATATAATAGTTTTAGATCATCTTATTAATACAATATGTTAGCAAAACCTGTTACTTGGTATTAAAAGATAAAACGTGACATTTCTTTTTCTATGTTTGTTAATATATTATATCAAAGATTATTTTTTAAGACATATATTACATTAAATTACATTATATATATTATTTAGATTGAGCTATAAAGCAATCACAAAATAAAATTAAGAAATGCTTTTTTTTTTTTTTTTGGTTAACTTATGTGTTCGGATCAATCTATGTGTACTTCAACTAATTTTCAAAGAAACTATCACACAACAACTTTCATGACAAAATATATAATTTGAACTTTCATGACAAAATATATAATTTGTTTGTTGCCTTATGAAATGTCAAAAATAAGGAAAATCAGTATGAAAGAGCACAAATATATGATGGGTCCTAATCTATGCTCCCATCCAAAAATATTCTTATGTATTTATTTTGAGATATTAATCTACTGGTTATTAGTCGTGTTTGGTTTACATTGTTTTCGAAGCATGGAATGTTAATGCATGGTAACTGAAAGTCAATAATAATATCTGAGTCTTGAATTTCACTCCAACAAATTATTTTCCAGCCATTAAGAGCCACTTGTTTGCTATTAAAACACATCATCAGTATCCTTGACTTAGAATGTTCCAATAGAAGACGAGTCAATATCTCATTCAATTCTAATATAAAGAAAGATTAGTTCTTGTATGGGTATGGGTATTCTTAGGGCTAAAAATCATCTTGGACTTGACAAGGTCTAATAACAAAATAAACATATCACGGCTTGAGGCCCAATAACAAAATCCCGATTAGGTCTATACTTAAAATCACTTTGTGAATTACCCACTCTATAAGTTGGGTTATCCTATAAGTTAAGCTAAATTGGGTTTCAGCCCATTAGCCTACAACGGTCCATAAATAAGAAATTAGAATCTCATTCTATTTCCTCTTCTACTAAGATTCCAAATCTTACTCAAAGTATCAAACTTAATCTGATAAAGTCAAGAAATCATATCTCTTTCATGATAGAGATTATCTTTCAAAATAGGACTTAGTGTCCTACTAAGATTCCAAATCTTACTCAAACTATCAAACTTAATCTGATAAAGTTAAGAAATCATATCTCTTTCATGATAGCGATATCTCGCAAAATTGGACTTAGTGTCCTACTAGGATTCCAACCCCTTGGATTCTCTATAAAAACAGAGGCTTGCCCTCTCATTATGCATGTAATCTCCTATAGTCAATCTACACTACTCAAAACCATCTATTTGCTCCTAAAGTTCTTGCTCCCAAGAACCCGACGCCTCCGTCGTAGTCCTAGCTTTCGACAAGACTCTTAGTAATTCTTTATCTCCTTAATTCTTATCAAATAATCTCTTTCAGCCTTGCTGACTTGAGCATCGGAGTGCCTACAGCAAACACTACATCGGTGTTTTTTGGAAGCTTCACACTTGTCCTTTCATGTGTGCAGGTCTAGCAGATTGTCAGTGGCCTCAACCTCACGGGATCAGACCTTATTTTCATGACGGTATATTTTTTGCATCTATAGTTTGGCATCCACCGTGGGGCTTCTAACAATCATTATTCCAACGACAACTTGTAACATGAGAAGAGACACGGAACTCCCTTCGACTAACATCGTTAACCTGAAAAGTTTCATCATGATAAGAAAATTTTTTCTTTACTTTTCTTCATTAGTTTATCTATTCACGTCATATTATATCTATTCGGCATTTCATAATCTGTTTCATGCGTATTGTATTTATTCAGCGTGTAATATGATACCTTGAAGCATCAAAACACGACTCATGCTTCTCATTCTCTATCTGCATATTCTTCGCATCTTTTCTTCTTCTCCTTTCTCTTTTACTTACTTCAACGTCCTCCTCTTATAATCCCACACACCTTAGTCAATCTCCACATCTTCACCCAACCGAGCGTGAGGGACCATCAAATTACCAGCGAAGTTTGGCAGAATATCATGTGACGGAAATCACCCCTCAGAAGCATAAATTGCAATCCATCTTTCCAAGCATCAGCCCCTGCTCCACCAGCCTACGCCAAGAGAAAAACCCAACTACATTGACTCCCCTTCAAAAAAACCTAATTGGATTCCCCTCCCAAAACCTTTGTAAACTTTCTCAAAGTCAGCCAAAAGCCAAACATAAAAACCAACTGCCCCTTTAGCCAGTAAACCTCTCTAAAAACCAAAAAGACTTTCTCACCATCCAAACACTGCTCAAAGGAAAGAAACGCAGAACCTGCATTTTCGGTTCCCACTACCAAAAACTCCTTCAAATCCAACCCAAATTATTTGTTGCAGATCCAAAACAAAAAATCATTAAGAAACGCCACGAAACTGCCACTCTCCACCCTTCTTCTTCTCCACCTATAAATTCTCCCTTTCCCCCTCTCTTCTCACACACTCTCCCTCTTTCTTTTTATACCAAAGCCCATGGTAATCGCTTGGTCGAGTTAGCTCTCATGTAGTTCTACATGCCTCACCTTAAATCTTCCGTGTACGCGAGAAAAGTTAGTCAGTCCCATATGCCTCGGTCAAGCCCAGTAACAACTCTCCCCTTAGCTCGGTTCCTAAGACCCACTCAGTGCAGCTAGAGAACACATTTTGACTTTCGTTTGGCACAACAAATTATCACCAAAATGCAGCCAAGTGTGTTAAACCTATCGCGAGTCAAAACCCCCCTTTTAACTTCTTTTTCTCCTCTTTATCGTTTACCTCATATCCTACGCATCCATTATCAATACACCAACACTTACCGACTTACTCACCGTCGATATCGTCTCCGAAGCTCCCATATCGCGCCGTCATGCCCTTTCTAGCATCACCCTTCCCCCTAATCTCTTTCTTCTTGCATGGAAATGTTAAAGTTCCCCATAAAGCTTCACCCGAAACAACCAACACCAACGCCAACCTTGCTCTTTTCCTTAACAAGAACTTTATCAATTACAGTACGCTTCATCCTAGTGGAGTTGACTCGTTTAGAGACTACTCTGATAGATAGTAGAGACACTTCCTTATTTCATATAGAGGCACATAGTGGTAGTCTATTCCCCTTTTTGGACCGTTGGAGCAATTTCTTAACCTCTGCTTTTTTTTTTTTTACCTTTTGTTTTCTAGTTTCAAGGGCAAAGGTTTTGCCACTCTAAAAACAAAGCCATTTTTCTAGACTTAAAACACTATTGAAGACTGATGAACAGAACACTCTTAAGAATAGTGTCTCTCTTGGTGTTGCTCTGAAAGTCACTTGCAGCTTGATCTGTTCTTATCCTTCTCAGGTTATCACCATTCCGTCTACTTGTGACTGTTTTTTTATTGTTTTTAATATAAAGAGAGACGTACACTCATGCAGCTACCTTTCTCCTTACTATGCTTCTCAGCTTCCTCAAGTAGTGCCTGAGCTTCTTCAAGTTCACGCTCATTTGTTTTCCTTAGATTTCTGTTTTTTTATTTTCTTTGCTCATACTCAGTAGCAAGCCTTTTCAGCTCAACCTCCTCTGTGTTTTTTTTTTTTTGTTACGATTAGTCCCCTTGACTCCTCCTCACGTTCCATTTCACTAAGTTGATGTTATTGTTCTCCTTTCCTTTTCTCAATGATTGAATTCCTAGCAAGGAGTATCTTATGCTTCTTATCAACATTCTACCCTTATACAAGTAACAATTCACCGAGTTTTGATGCCAAACATGCAGGAGGATATGTCATGGCCCTCGCTTTACGATTTCTCACTCTACTTCAATAAGCACCTTCACTCGCCAACGATCAGCACTACTCAGCACCATTAAACAACACAAGTAGTCCACTCAATGATATTTGGGTCTACACATACAATATCAATGTGTCCATTCGGTTCAGCCCAAAAATGAATCACGTGCCCATTCAACTTCAACTAGTTCAACTCCGACGTAGAAAGTAACACTCTTCTCTCCACTCGGTCCAGCAAGCATAGGTAGCAGCACTTGAAAGGGAAAGGTATGTGTCATTATCTCCTTTTAACTAACACTTTATTTGGTTAAAATTTTTCTCTATTCGACCCATTACTTAAATACATGCAGCCCATTTTTCCATTTAGCTTACTCTTCATTCAGTCCATAACATTGCAAATCATGCATCTTGACTCTCCATTTGACACTTTTCTTAAAACATGTGCTCCAACTTCAATCAAATGTTTTCAACTACAAAGTCGGTCACGCCGACTGGGCCACATAGCCCTCAAAGGTTTTAAACTACAAAGTCAGTCTCGCCGACAAGGTTTCGGTACTTAGTATCTATAATTTTTTCAACTAGAATTGGTTTACATCGACTCGGCCATAAGGCCCAATACATTGATTTTCAACTACAAGTCGGTCACGCTGACTCGACCACAAGCTCCATACAAGCTCCACTTGGCATACACCTTCGATCGGCCCAGACCAATCTATAAGTTTACACCTTCGATCGGCCCAGATCGATTCATAAGTTACACGTTCGATCAGCCTAGACCGATTTATAAGTTTACACTTTCGATCGGCTCAGATCGATTCATATGTTACACCTTCGACCGGCCCAGACCGATTCATAAATTTACACCTTCTATCGGCCCAGACTGATTCATAAGTTTACACCTTCGATCGGCCTAAACCAATTCAATAGTTTACACCTTCGATCAGCCTAGACCGATTCATAAGTTTACACATTCGATCGGCCCATACTGATTTATAAGTTTACATCTTCGATCGGCTCAGACCGATTCAAAAGTTTACACCTTCGATCGGCTCAGACCGATTCATAAGTATACACCTTCGATCGGCCTGGACTGATTTATAAATTTACACATTTAATCAGCCCAGACCGATTGAAGGACTTGCACCTCAAATCGACAAGTTATCGACCCAATCCACATAACGATCCATCCGACCTAACGAGCTGCTATCACTAATTCGCTCAATCTGCACTCATTCGATTAAATCTACTCTCTAAGCTAAATACTCTTTAACTTAGAGAGTGGGGGGCTAACTAATAGGGCCAAAAATCATCTTGGGCTTGATAAGACCCAATAAGGAAATAAACATATCACGACCCAAAGCCTCAACCCAATCCCGATTGGGTCTATGCTTAAAATCACCATGTGAACTACCCACTCTATGAGTTGGGCTATCTTATAAGTTAAGCTAAACTGGGTTTCAACCCATTAGCCTACAACAATCCATAAATAAGAACTTAGAATCTCATTCTATTTCTTCTTCTACTATGATTCCAAATCTTACTCAAACTATCAAACTTAATCTGATAAAGTCAAGAAATCATATCTCTTTCATGATATGGATTATCTCCCAAAATAGGACTTAGTGTCCTACTAAGATTCCAAATCTTACTCAAACTATCAAACTTAATCTGATAAAATCAAGAAATCATATCTCTTTCATGATAGGGATTATCTCTCAAAATAGGACTTAATGTCCTACTAGGATTCTAACCCCTTGGGTTCACTATAAAAACAGAGGCTTGCCCTCTCATTATGCATGTAATCTCCCATAGTCAATCTACACTACTCAAAACCATCTATTTGCTCCTAAAGTTCTTGCTCCCGATAACCCGACGCCTCCGCTGTAGTCCTAGCTTCTGACATGACTCCTGGCAATTCTTCATCTCCTTAATTCTTATCAAATAATCTATTTTAGCCTTGTTGACTTGAGCATCGGAGTGCCTACGAAAAACACCACCCTAGTGTTTTCCAGAAGCTTCACGCTTGTCCTTTCATGTGTGCAGGTCTAGCAGATTGTTAGTAGCCTCAACCTCACAGGATCAAACCCTATTTTCATGACGGTAGATTTTTTGCATCTACAGGTATAAGCATCAAAGAGATGTGTATGTATAGCTTTTGATGTCAAAATATATATTCAAAGATTGTGATAGAGAGAGCAAAGGTGGATTGAATCTATCTCATTTATATGGTGGAGAATACTAGAGATTTCTTCCTCCTAGGACATTCATTAAGTAAGTGGGGCTAAAGCTATGGCTTTTTCAAAGATATTGAAAGCCATCACCATGTGGGAACGAGGAAACTACACATTTCATGACTTAATAAGGTGGCTTATTGTTCCACAAGGACCGCTATCAAACTATAGATTTTTGTTTGAGGTGCGATGTATGACAAGTCCTTTGACGAGCAGTTTTTACTTAGCCTCGAAGAAATTTTATGTATCGTACTCACTAAATATCGCAAAATTCGGGTTTATTTTATACGCCCCTTTTCACAGTTGTTTAATTTTAAACACACTCAAAAGGTTTTTGGAAATTATTAAAAACCTCTTTTATAATTATTGAAACCTTTTGAGGTGGGAGAATTTTAATAATTTAAGGGGTATTTAATAATTATAAGAAGGTTTGCACTTTCTCTTATTGAAAATGAAAATGTATGGACAAGTATATCCATAAGCTATGGTTAAGCAAAGTCTTGATAAGAATTCATTTTCCTGAATGTAGAGGTAAGAACTACTATGGATTAGGGGTGTTTACAAAAATTCAGACCGAACCAACCGGTAACCGAACCGATTTTCTAGTTATCTGAAAAATCGGTTCGATTTCAGTTCAAAGAAATGCAAAAATCAATTTTTTAGTTCGATTACCGGTTTACAAGAATATAAGAACCGGTTAACCAAAACTAGTTTTATAAATCGGTTTATTATAAAAATATTAAATAAAAAAATGGTTTATTATAAAAATATTAAATATTAAATTAAAACTCGTTCAAAATCGATTAACTGGAAAAGCGATTTTCTCCTAAACCGGTTTAGTTTCAGTTTAAAAAAAATTTTGAACTAAAAAGCCGGTTCAATTCACTAAATCAGTTAACCGATTTTGATCACCCCTATTATAGATAGCTTAGACTTAGTGGTTTAGTTAGACCCAGATAATGTTGGAAAAGTAACCCACCTGGCCCGACCCGCGGCGGATTACTGATTTTAGTGGGTCGGTCCTAACCCGCCCGCCAACAAAGGCAGGATGGGTTAGGCCCGCCATTTTTTGAGGATTGGTTGGCCCAACCCAGCCCGCCAACCCTAACCCGCCGAGTTAGGCTACGGTTGAGCTGGGTTAACCCCCTTTTTTTATTTTTTATTTTGTTTTGTTTAGTTAACTTTTCAAATAAATAATTAACAATTTATAAATGAAAAAATGTAATTGTTTTTAGTTAACTTTTCAAATATCAATAATTCAATTAAATTAATTATTATTATTATTATTATTGTTAACATTTCAAATATTAATTCAATTTTAATACAATAAAATTGTAATATAAGAAAAATTAGATTTATTCATTTATCAAAAAATAAAATAAAAAATTACAACAATTATTGCCTCGTTAAAACCCTTACCAAGAAAAACCCAATGGGACAAAAACTTGGTAAAGAAAAAAGAGTGCAATAATTGATAATTAATTTGCAAGTTAAAATTTACAAAACAACTAATTTGGGGGTTGATTAGGACCTCCCTCATCTGAACCATCTATATTACAAAATTGAAATGATTCTATTAAAGTATCATCGACAACCTTGTATTGATCTTGATGGCGCGACCGTTCCCAATTTCAAAGACATGTGAGGATTTCAATCATTTTTTGTGAAAGTTTAGTCCTCATTTCATTTAAAATTCTTCCACTTGCATTGAATGTTTGTTCGGATGAGACGGTTGAGACAGAAACAGCGAAAACATCTAAGGCAAGTCTTGATAATACCGGAAAAATACATTTTCTGGCTTTCCAATATGCCAAGACATCAAAGTTAGCTATCTGTTGTGGATCTGCTAGTAACATTTCGAGGGTTGTCAAATATTGTTGAAGCTCATTACTCTGTGACTGCATGGAGGACAGTATATTAGTTGTTGTTGTTGGTGGTGGTGCTTCTGAAGAGGAGGCGTGCTTGGATTCAGTCCTCTTCACCTATTCAAGCACTCCAAGTAGAAGTCTTCATTAGTTTCTTCTGATGCAACTTCCCTAGATATTTCGCCTCTTTGCGGGTTCCCATACCTGTTTTCATATTGGAAATATACTTTTGTAAGATAATTTTTTACCTCTCCTATTTGATTGGCATATGCTTCGATTTGTAAATTTTCACTTAAATTGTCTAAACCATTTTCTAAACCTGCTATATTTAATTCTATGATCAAATATAGCACCTAAACAATAAAGAAAATGAATGGGTTCCCAATATATATAAAAAAAATAAAAAAAAAATCATTGCTTTTATTGCTTTCTTTAAAATTTCATTGTTTTTGTTTTTTGTAAATAACTCTGAAATTTTTATAATTGTATGTATTACAATGGACTAGTAGGATAATACATACTAGAAAGTTGTAAAGTAGATTGATAAAAATTTTTAACAAAAGAATGAAATATTTTAGCTATATGCCAATCATTTTCTATCTAATAATGAGGACCTCTATTATTTGCTACAAAATAACTAATTAAATTTACATATGGTAAACATGAATCAAGTATTAAATAAGTATAATTCCATCTAACAGGCATGTCTAATGCAACAGTTCTAGAAGATATATTTGATTTTATAAAAGTATCTTGAAATTTAACATTTCTTTAATTGTTTTAATTGACCTCTATTATTTGTTACAAAATAACTAATTAAATTTACATAAGGTAAACATGAATCAAGCATTAAATAAGTACTATTCCATCTAACAAGCATATCTAATGCAACAGTTCTAGAAGACATATTTGATTTTATACAAGCATCTTGAAATTTAGCATTTCTTTAATTGTTTTAATTGACCTCTATTATTTGCTACAAAATAACTAATTAAATTTGCATAAGCTAAACGTGAATCAAACATTAAATAAATATTATTCCATCTAACAGGTATGTCTAATGCAAAAGTTCTAGGAGACATATATGATTTTAACAAACATCTTGAAATTTAGTATTTTTTTTATTACCATCAGTAATCTAAGCTAAACAATCCCTAATTCTATCAATATTTTCTTTAATTGTTTTCATACCACTTTTTACAATTAAATTAATAATGTGATATGCACAACATTGGTGAAAAAACTTCAAATTGTTATAAAAATGATAATTACTTTGAAAAAAATCTATAGATATAATATTAGCACTTGCATTATTTAAAGTTAAACTTATCACTTTAGTAACAATATCATAATCTTCTAAAACTTCAACAATTTTATTATAAATTTATTGACCACTATAATCCATATCTATTAATCTAAATCCTAATAAAGATTTATTTAATTTACATTCATTATCAAAATAATGTCTAATCACACAAATATAATATTGTTTAGCTCTACCACTCCAAATATCGACAGTTGGTGGTCCTTTCTTCAAAAAGGACAAAATAGCGACTTACAGGTTGTCGGGTTGCAATATATCAACCCGGCCCACCCAAGGGTTGCATGCGAGTTGGGTTCCACCCGGCCCACCTTATTGGCGGCCTGGGTTAAACCCTCTTTAATGCTGGCCAGGTTAGGGTTGACCCGTCTAACCCGACCCATTTGTTCCACCTCTAGACCCAGATAAGGGGTAATATGTGTTATGTCTGACTCAAGCCCAACATCGTATTTGGCCCAATGCTCATTTCAAAAAATTTGACCCATCCCAAAGTATCAAAGGATATATTAGAGAATCTTTTTAGAAGCTTCCAACATGTTCTTTCACCAAAAAGGCAGAGGATAGAACTAAAATTCTATTATTTGTATAACTAATTCTAGAACAATTAGCCCTAGTTTTCCCATGTATTAAGTTTCCTTGCCCAGAATACAGCGTTATTGATGCAGCTTCCTTAAATGTAGGGAGCTGGTAATTGTTGTAGCCATTTAGTTGAAATCAATTCACATGGTATTCTTATATTAATTAGGAAAACAAAGAAATTTATCGAGCCAATAAAAGCTTAGATTCGAGATCTTTCAACATTTATTGAGCCTACATGATATCTACACAGCTAGATTATTTCATATTTTCTTGTTTTACAAAAATATTAAGGAGGTATTTGTTTAAGTTTATAAACTGATCAAACTAACTTATAAACTCTAAAATTAAGCTGAACTTTTTGTTTATAATTTTTTGAGCATATAAAAAAAAAAAAAAAAAGTTGAGGGGAGGTATTTTTTTTTTTTTTTTTGCTTATAAGCACTCTGCTTATTAGCTAATTTGACCAAGTATACTACTATATTATCCTTATTTACTTTTAAATTCTATAATAGATCATTGTTTAATAAAGTACATTTTTTAGTCATTTTATAATAAAATGTACTTACAAACCACATTTTACCAAACACGTCAACTACTTATCAGTCACTTATAAGTACTTTAACCAAACGTGTAAATGTTTAAAATTTCAAATGCTTATAAACTAATTTTTATAACCTCAGACAAACACCCCCTAAATAATTCTTAAGGATTTTCTTGTTTTTATATTCGTATTGAGAGATTTCTAATAATTTCAGGAGGAAGAACGTCTTCTGGGCCAGAAATAGATTTAAGCTGGACTTGGGTTTATATTTTGGGCTTTTTATTGGGCTTCAAATATAAACTGTGCCTTAGAGTCTGACTGACAGCCCAAAGATTTAACACCAATTATTGAACTTAATTTAGATATTTTTCAATTAACCTTTGTTTTAAGTATGCATGATAAAAGATTACGGTAAACTTACTGTTTGAGAGTCTTAATCTTTTCTTTTTAATATTATCTCAATCATATTTAACGTATAGCACCATTATTAATACATATACCATTTTACATCCCAAAACGAAATTACGTTAATATTATCGGATCAATACTGTAGTAAAATAAATGAGAAAACAAAATTATATTAATCATACATGTAACATTATATATCCCAAACGGGAATTTTTCACTTTTTACTTTATCGGATCAATACTGTAGTAAAATAACTAAGGAAACACAAATGGAAGTGTATGTGTTATACCCACCCATGGTAGCCCAGATGTAAGGACGAACCAAAGAGGCTACAAAGTGATACAACTCATAGTCCCAAGTTAGATTTTATTTACTTAAGGGGTCATGGCATTGGGTATCCTGAAATCGTATAGATAACTGAGAAAACACAATTAAATTTAACCTGCATAATCCATAAGGTAAAACAACAGTTGACTTTTTAGAGAAGTTGTTTTCTTTCACTGGCTGTTGGAGTTTCTAGTATCGAAAGCAAAAGCCTGTGTACATGAACTGGTCATGTCCAAGCACGTAAGTCAAATTTTATCCATGAGAAAATTCTAAATCGTTGACAACCAGCTATGGCCAAATATTTGGTGGGCTAAATCCAATAGGTAATTCTAAATGTTTTTTTTTATGTTTAGTTAAATTAACAAACTTAAGGGGTTTAAAAATAATTGAATAAAATAGAATACGATTTTCATAATAGTGAAACAAATGTTTATTTTGGGTAGGATAAGGATAAGCTATTGTGCAGAGTGGTAAAGAAACAGGTTGGGTCATGTCGGGACATGAGGTTCAGGGATTTCCTCATGAGGAGATACCTATGGACCCTAACTATAACGAGTAGTCAAGGGCTCGGCTTAGCCCTCCTAGCTACATGCAGGGATGGCCCAAAGACACTTTTATAGGGTTGTGTTGTTGTGAAATGCTAAAATTTATAACTTCTTTTTCACCCTCGCTCTCTTGCTCGTTCTCATTCTCCCTCTTTCTCTTTCAAAATGCGTACAAAAAAAAAAAAAAAAAAAAGAATGAAGCATTACATAAAGCATTATGACGCCAAAATCTAACATCTGAACACGGTGTCCAAAATCAATGTATGCTGCATTCAAAAAGGTTTTATAAATTGACAAAAACACAATCGACTAGTTCTTTTTAGAAGCTTCCAACATGTTCTTTCACCAAAAAGGCAGAGGATAGAACTAAAATTCTATTATTTGTATAACTAATACTAGAACAATGAGCCCTAGTTTCCCATATAGTAAGTTTCTTTGCCCAGAAATACAACGTTATTGAATATTGATGCGGAGGGCTCATCAAGAGAACAAGAAGCAGCTTCTTTAAATGTAGGAAGCTGGCAATTGTTGTAAACATTAATATAATTTTAGTTGAAATCAATTCACATGGTATTCTTATATTAATTAGGTTAACAAAGAAATTTCTCGAACCAATAAAAGGTTAGATTTGAGATCTTTCGTCATTTATTGAGACTACATGAAATCTACCCATCTCGATACTTCATATTTTATATTTTACAAAAATATTAAATATTTCTTAAGGATTTTATTTTATTTTATATTTTTATAGAGAGATTTCTAATAATTTCAATAGGAAGAACGTCTTCTGGGCTTGCAGTAGATTTAAGCTGGACTTGGGTTTCTATTTCGGGCTTTTTATTGGGCTTCAAATAGAAATTGTGCCTTAGAGTCAGACTGACAGGCCAAAATTTTAACACCAATTATTGAACTTAATTTAGATAATATGAGCAAGCTCTTTAATTAACCTTTATTTTAAGTATGTGTAATAAAAGATTAAGGTAAACTCACTGTTTGAGAGTCTTAATCTTTTCTTTTTAATATTACCTCAATCACATATAAACATATAACATCATTATTAATACATATACCATTTTACATCCCAAAACAAAGTCACATTAATGTTATTGGATCAATATTGTAATAAAATAAAATTATATTAATCATACATATAACATTATACATCCCAAAATGGAATTCTTTTTTAACTTTATCGGATCAATACTATAGTAAAATAACTAAGGAAACACAATTTAAAGTGTACGTATTATGCCCATTCATGAGTCACCCAATGGTAAAGACAAACTACGGGAGCTGCAAATGGTACAACCCATAGTCCCAGATTCGATTTCTCTATTGCACGTAAAAGTAGTATTTTTGTTGATAATTTATTTGAAGGCCATGACGTTGGATTGACGTGGGATAGTTTCTAACATACTTATACATCCTGAAATGGTATAGATAACCAAGTAAACATAGTTAAATTCTTAAATTTAACCTGCAAAATCTATAAGGTAAAACAACAGTTGACTTTATAGAGAAGCTGCTTTTCACTACCTGCTGGAGTTTCTGGTATCAAAAGCAGAAGCACATGTACATGAACTAGTGTCCAAGCACGTAAATCAAATTTCATCCACAAGAAAATTCTAAATCGCCATCGATACAAAGCTACAAATGTACAGTAACTCGGTTAGATTCATAAAGTCCTCACAGCTTACGAGAAAATAATTAAATGAACCCAGTGGGAAGTTAGTAGAACAAACTTAGTAACTTTTACTCTGCTGGTCTGCTACTGCAAGATATTGTACTGTAGCCCAGACGGACAGATAATAGCAACAATAATATATTAATAATAATATGGTATAATTATACAGTGAGAAAGGTTAAAGTGAGCTTTTAAAGTTGGATATTATGCAGAGTGATAAAGAAACAAGTTGGGTCACGTCGGGACACAAGGTTCAAGGATTTCTCTGTGTGGAGATACCTGTGGACCCTACCTGTAACGAGTAATCAGGGGCTCCGGGTAGACCTCCTGGCCAGTTGCATGGCTGGCTCAGAGATGCTTTTATGGGGCTGTGAAATGCTAAAATATAATCGTTCCACGCAAATAATCGTTTAAGGACGTTTTTTCATTTATAAATTTATAAAATATTAATTTATTATTTAAATTAATATTTTTTATTTTTTATTAAGGCACAGTTAGGATCTTATATTATTATTATTCTCTTTTTTTATCATCATTCATCAAAATCCTTTAAACTCAATTTTCATCGACCCTATCAATCTTCATCAATCATAATCCTTTAAACTCAATTTTCATCGACCCTATCAATCTTCATCAATCATGTGATTAATATTTACACAGTTATCTTTTTCAAATCAAATTCCGATCAATCTCAATTACCAAAATTCAATTTTACACTACCAAAAGACTAATCGACCTCCTTTCTTTAAAAGCTCTAACAGTCTCAATTAAGTTTACTTTCTATTTATCGTCGAAATATAAATTTAGATAATACAATAATATTGTAAAAGTATGTAGGTCGAAAAGAATTATTAAATTATTATTTGGATTGAAAAAAGTCTTTTTAACTCTTTAACATGAGTACAAAACAAAAAAAAATTGGGTGTATTTGTTTTAATATTTTGAGTAGTATTTTTGAAATATTGTTGGTAGATAGAATTGAATAATTATTATGAGGTAGAATTTAAAAATTAACCAAAAAAACCTCATAAGTTTCCTAATTTAACTAAATACCCTAATATATAAAAATTTATAAAATGAAAAAAATATTTTCACCCAGGCACCCACCCATAGTTGTCAGATTCTGGCCATCACCGTCTGAATCTGACGTTACAGTACACGACCAACCCGATCTAACATTTTTCAATCAGATCCACCACGTATATGACAAAAAAAATCAGATCTACGATCAGATATTTAGTTAAAATAGTGATGAAATAATGAAACAAACGCAGCCAAGCATTTCGACACCAAAATCAATGTACACTGCGTTCAAATTTCAAAGACTTAGGTAAAGCATTACGCTTCTTTGAATATCAATTCCACGATCTAATTAAGTTGTTTCATTTCATCAAAGATGAACAAATTTTACTTTAAACTTTTGGATAAGGTGATTTCTTGGCAGGCAAAACTTAGCTCAGAGATGTACATAATGTTTTGCACTGTGTGCATGTGATCGGATCGTATAATTCTAAGAAGTTAATAGCATAACCTATAAAGTTTCTGGTTCGGTCATTTCACCTCTGCAAAAGCAACATATTGGCAAAGGAAGGGGTTGGGACTGAATAATGAAGACGAAAACATGTTGCCAGAAATTAAGAATATGCTGCAACATCTGCAACACATGCATTAAATACTATGAACAAATTAATATTATTTATGACACCATTAACACGATTATAATTCAACGAAGCAGAAGGAAGAGCAAAGGGGCCCGACAGGCTGGTGGTGTCTCTGTAACACGAAACGACTTGACGGCAATACGAAACGACAAGACATGATCTTCTACTATTAAGGCTAAAGCTCCATATACGAGGTCTCACTGCTTATTCATTTCTTCTTATTCTTCTTCTTCCCTTTGTTTAATCATCTTTTTATCATTCTCTCTTGCTCAATCATGCCGGTCTGATTCTCATCGTATGGCTGGCAGCTAGCTTGATTCTTTTTAGTGTAAGTGAATACCTTTTGTTATTTTGTGGATTATCATTATTCAGAGTCTGTAGAGGTACTATTAACTCGGATGTTATTGCTTAGGGTAATACTAAACTTACCGACTTTTTCCTATCGATTTTCTATCCAGACTGACGTGGCATGAAATTATTGAGGCACATTTGATGTGGATTGATGTGGCAGATGAGAGGCACATGCCATGTCAGTCTGGATAGAAAATCGGTAGGGAAAAGTCGGTAAGTTTAGTATTACCCTATTGCTTAATAATTCTTGGATTTTATTGATGCATTAAATTTGTCACATTTACTTAGAAGTAAATAAATGTCCATCTGGTTAATAATGCTTATTAAAATAAATGTATGCAAATATATTTTTTACAAAAAATTTATTAATGGTTTGGTTATGAGAATTTAAACAATAATACTAGCCTCACAAACATCTCTCATTAACACCTCTCAATAACTCATGTGGTAGCTCGCAATTAACATGGTTCGACGGGATCTATTGACTTGGATAGGCAAGATCCATGTGAGCTAACACGTTGCGTTTATGAGAGAAAGTTAGTGAGAAGTGTTTGTCAATATAGTATTATTACTCAAATGTAAATTGTAAAAGAGCTTTCTAGTATTAAATTTTTTAAAAAAAAAAAAAACCTTTAATGCAGAAGAAAAAATAAAGTCAAATTTATAAACCGGGATATGAATTTTTTTTAACAAATCAAATAAACTCAAAAAAAGCTTATGAAAAAAGCTAACATTTTTTTTTTTTTTTAATTTGTAGCACTTTTGAGATACAACTAAACAATCTATAAAAAATTTAAAAGTGTTTATAGGTTTAAATAATGTCTTTTGACCAACAGATAAAACCAACCATACAGCGGTAAATCATAAACCATGCAATTAACACAAATTCGTCGTATTGAATTTATTATTTTAAATATTAAACGCTAATACGTAGCAATTAAGAGAAGCACTTAAAACCTTTTTTTTTTTTTTTTTAAATGACCATAAATTTCTCTTTAATAAAAAAATTTATGAGTCCCAATTGAGTGCTTTTGATTTCTTATAGAACTAATGATGAGTGCCCATGTGATATAAAATATGTAATCTTAGTTCAATGTATTAGGTCAATCTAGATCAGTGGCAAATCCAAGATTTGTTCTGAGGGTATCTGCGGCTCTGCTATTATTTACGAAACAATTAGTGACAATTACAAAAAATCACTAAACCTTAAACCAAAAAAAATATATATATATATAATATCATGAACTTAAAGAAAAAGAATACAATAATATAATACATTTTTACTTGAATAAATATATGAGAAGTATAAATTTAAGTAAATGTGTTGAGTAATCCTTGAGTAAAACCTTCTTTCAATTTTTTTTTTAATTTTTTATTTCTAAAGATTATAATATAATTTTCATGATTTTAATTAGACTTAGCCTAACCTAAGTTAACCAAAACTTAAATCAAGTCAACGTTGTATTGACTTTTAATATGAATTAATAAAAAAAGGAGAATTTTCTTGGTATAAATATAGATAGTAACTCAAATTTTCTTAATAATTTTGAGCAACTGAACGGTGACGTTTGAAATGTAGGAAAGTGGTGGGTGAAGAATGAAGAATACCGTCCTTTAAAATATAGTAAAAGTTTTAATTTAGGAAAACAAGTTCATTTTTAAACATAAAACACAAAATAAACTCACAAAACTCATGTCTTTTTCCCTTAAATTAGAATTAAAAACCTAAAAAAAAAAAATGATTCAACTCTAAAATAAACTAAATTGAAATGAACAATACGCATATCTAACATTGATTAAAAAAAAAAAAATTGAGCCAGTTGTGGCACCTTGAGCAATGAAAGTTTTAAGATCGAATAACATGAGAAAGAAAAAAATAAAATAAAAGAGTAAAGAATTTTGGAGATGTTGCGGAGAAATAGAGTGAAGGTAATTTTAAATTTTTAATATGACGTGAGTTTGAAATATATATATTAATAATAAGTTTTATATGGAGTTAGATATATGTATAATAGTTATGATTTTTTTAAAATCTAAAGGTGGGCTATGTATATATATTAATAATTATTTTTTATGAGTCTACATATTACTAATTTAAAAAATATATATATATAAGGGTAGGCCTAGCCTCAAAGGGGCTAGACCCGCGTCTGATATATAATTTTTACAAAATGAAAACAAAAATAGAAGCGAATATGTGAATAAATAGTAAATAAATTTATTTAGTTAAGTCAAATTACTTTTCTATGATTGTGATTTGTGGTCTACCAAAAGTCCAAAATCATTATTACATGTAAAAAAAAATTCCCCAAAATATTATTATTATTTATGAAAGAAAAGTTACAATGGTAGGTGTAATTAATTATGCTACCCATATGCAAATATTAAACAAACTATATATTGTCAATTCAAATGCTTTTTTAAGGCAATCCCAACAGAGAAAACACCCACCCACCCACATATATACTTTGAAGAAAATATGATATAAATAAATTCTAAATAGAAACCTATTATAAAGTAAAGAGTAAACCACATATTCCCACCCAAGGTTTAGCTAAATCACAAGTTCCCGCCCATGGTTTTATAAATTCCAAATTCCTTCCTTAAATTAACATAAAATTATTTTTGGTAGCAGTTAAAGGTTAAAGTAGCAATTGAACCCCCTATTTCAAACCACCACCAGCAGTCCCACCCATTCCCACCGCGCCCTGCCGTATTCTAGTCAAATCGGCCTGAATATGGTGTTGTTGAGCATCCCCACCGCTACCAACAAACTTCCCACAACCCCCTTAACAAAACCCCTCTCTTTCCTAAACGATTCCACCCCTTACTGCTGGCAGCCATGCACGCTTGACTCGTGTGATTCCAGCCTTTTTCCGACCGATCCTGATTGCAACAACCCTATCCACCACCACCCTTTGGCTCACCGATTTTCCCCTTACAAAACCCTTAACCTTCCCGACCTCGACAACCCACCATTCATCGCCCACCACTCAACCTAGGGTTTGTTACATTTTTTTTTTTTAAAAAAAAAAATTGGCTATTGAGAATTGTTGTTTAACGAAATTGAAGTTTGGGGTTTGTATGAGGGATTAATTGAAGTGTTTTTGGTGGTTGGAAGTGAATTGTAGCTTGGTGGGTTGGGGGACTTTCCACAAACAGCTTGAGGGCGGGAAAAGAAGGGTCAGTTGATGACAAACAGTGAATGAGGGTGGGTATTGAAGAGGGGGAATGGGGGTTCGAATGGTGGTGGTTGGGTGAATTTCCAATGAGGGAGTTGATCGGAAAGTGGCTGCAAAGAAGGGGGGTTTCAAAGACAAACGGTCACCGTTTTTCGGCAAACTATCGAAGCAACGGTGGTGGATAAGGCTGGGGAAAGGTAACGAGGGTGTAGGGAAGAGTCGGGGATTTGTTTTAGGTGGAAATGTAGACGGAAAATGGCTAAAACAACTAGCTATGGTGGTGGTTTGGAGTGGGGTGAAGGGCAATTTGGTAATAACAACTGTCAGACCCAACAGTTACTAACTGTGTTACTTAAAGAGTATGTATCTAGAATAAATGAAACCAAGATATAAACTTGGGATTGTGCTAAACCGTGGGTGAGAATATGTTGTTTACTCTAAAGTAAATCCAAATAATCTTAAACTTGTTACTTATTTGAATTTTTGAATGATGATTAAATGGTTCAAACAAAAATGAGAGAAAGGCATTATCCCAATAACATAACTTTTCAAACTTAACTAAATTAACACATACGTCTTAATTCTAAGATTAATTTCTTTTCAAACAACCATTTGTGAAAAGAAAATTATCAGATAAATAGATTTTAGTAAAACTCACTCCCAAAAAGCTAACCTAAGGAGGAGAGAGTCAATTGCCTCAAATAGACATGGTTCTCATGTATACAAAACGTGACTATGCCATGATAAATGAGCTTGATAAAACTTACTTTTAAAAAGTTAACTCAAGAAAATATATATATATAAACATTATAACAACCTACCAAGCAAGTGATGTGAACCAGATATCCCTTTTAACATTATACACGTCTGAATCATAATAACTACCTGAATGGACCCCGTAATTACATAACTAAAATTTTAAAAAATGCATTCAATAATTTAAAACCCAAAGTTCGGGAAATAAAAAAAAAAAAATTCAAAATTTTGCTCTTGTTTAGGTTTAGCCACTACTCAATATATATGACTAGGTTACATTCTTCATCATCGATCAGTCATTAATCATCAACAGTGTACGAGAGAATCGATGTGCATGCAAAGACACCATTAATGAGTCTTATTAATAATGTAGAGCTTTTGCCAAAACAATACACTGGTTGGTTGGTGCCCTGGTGGCCTAGTTTAATCTGGCTACCGCTTTTTTGCCTCAGTTCGGGATCAGTGCTCTTCCTAATATCCAAAAGTCAAATTTCTTTCCTCAACAAGTGACCATCACCTAACACTAACAAGGTGCTCTCTCCGTAACACCCTTTAGGTTTTGTAAAGTAACACTTACACACTACAAATTGATGGACTTGATCACTTGACATATAGGAGACGTTTGGTTATGAAAATATTAGATTTGGATTACTAAAAAAGGTAAATTACCTTTAAGATTACTGAAAATTTTTAAGAAAATATGTTTAGTTAATTAATGGGTATGGTATATTAATATGTTTGATTGAGAGAAATAAATTGGTGGATATATTATTTAAATTACTGAATTATCTTATAATTAAATATTATTTTTTAATATTAATTATTATTTAGATTATTATAATCCTCTTGTATTTAAAAACTTAGCAAAAACAATCCCATAATAAAAGTTTGAAAAATCAACAAAGAACTCTCACAGTCCAGCCACTGTCCGCCACCGGCAACCATCATAGGCCGTCGATAGCCGGCAACCTAACGACGCACGGAAGGCAAGAAATGGCCTCCGTGCATCATATGACCATTTGCGGCCAGAGATCTGACCGAAAATGGTCAGACGTGACAGATCGATGACAAATCTAGCTGTAACCCCAACAATCCCACATAACCTCCAAATAAATACCCCCATAGTCTCATTCATTTACAAAGACCATTTTACCCTGACTTTGTCTTATATAACTTTTAGAAAGTGACACTCGTAAACAAAATGAAAGTTTCATGCCCGATTTTGAATGAAGGAATAAATGACAAGTGAAAATTTTAATCTTTTAAAATGACTCTTCCGTTCTAGTAATTGCTTTATATAATCTCAGTTAAAAAAACCAATTTACCTTGTTTTGTCTTGTAACTTTGAATGAGATAAAGAAAGTGGAAAATCCTCTTTTGGTTGACTCTTCCATTCCAATAGTTTTGTTATTCTACTACTTTGAAAGTAACTAGTTTAATTTCAGTCACTCGAGCTTGTCGGTTTAAAGGGTAAAAGTGTAACTTCTTGAAGTCTATGGGTTTTAAGTTTATCAGTAAACGTAAGGGGTCCCAACAAAAATATCCCCCAACACCAAATTCTCTCTCTTGAGTGATCACAAAGTTCGAAAGAATCCAAAGAATTCTCACCCAATCTTTGCATTGATATTTAAGTTTAGTACCTTTTGATCCTTCTTGTCTTTTATCACTTTCTCCTTACCTCTCCTTTTCACCATCTGAATTCCTCTGATCCTTCTCTCTTGTTGCATAATCACCAAACGATAAAACGAGATCGCTCGATCGATGTTATTGCCTTCCTACTTCACCTCTCAAACTTCAACCACGTAGAAAAAACAACATGGACGTTCGATCCAGAAGAACTAGACAAACCAGCCCGGACAGAGCCAAACTCTCCCTGCAGCACCCCCGCCACCACCAGCCGCCGAAGCTTAAACCCATCAAAAAGGTTCAGGTCGTTTACTATGTCACCAGAAATGGCCTCCTCGAACACCCCCATTACATGGAAGTCTCCCACTTCGCGACTCAGCCCCTTCGCTTAAAAGGTAAATTAAACTATCCATTTTCTTCTTCAAAAGGAAGTGAAATTAATCTTCATTTCTTCATTGTTTTGTAGATGTAATGGAGAGGCTGATCGCTCTTAGAGGCAAAGGCATGCCCTCACTATATTCTTGGTCATGCAAAAGGTATAATATAAATTAAATTAATTATGTGATATGTGAAGTTTAATTTATTTATAAATCACGATATTTATCTTATTGTAAATGTTTTTTTTATTTCAGGAGCTACAAAAATGGCTATGTGTGGAATGATTTGTCTGAAAATGATATTATTTTTCCAGCTAATGGAGGTGAATATGTACTAAAAGGCTCTGAACTTCTTGAAGGTCGCTCTGGTAATTAATTTTTTCTTTTTTTTGTATTTATTCATATCAATTAAAATTTATTGTCATACTGAAATTTATTTTGTGATTTTCTAGACAATGTAGAGAAATTGCAGCAGTTGAATGTGAGTAGCAGGCAGTTGATTCAAGAGCCAAAGGAACCATTCAGAGCCCCAGCGTATGAATATCAAGATTACGAAGACGAGTTTGAGGAAGACGAGGAGAAGACAAGCTTTACAAGCTCCAGGACTTCTCATTCTCGCTGCTCTAGAGGCGTTTCAACTGACGAACTGGACGAACCAGAACCGCCAAAACCGCCGGTCACTGAGTCGACACCAACGTTAACTCGCTCACCCCCATCACTATCTTCCATCTTGTCTCAAGAAAAGCCAACCAACAACAATAACAACAACAACAACAACAACAACAACAACACGTCTAGAAGGTTTGAAGATGGTGACCCAGCGGTCACGGAGTCTGCACCGAGTCGTAACTCGGTTTTCCTCCAACTCATTTCCTGCGGAAATCTAGCCGTCCCTAAAGTAAAGAGTAATAATAGCAATGTCGTGAGAAGGAGCAGCAGCGATTTACACAGAGGGGTTCTTTGTAAGAGGGCGGTGAAGGTTGCTGAAGAAGAAGATAAAGATATGATAAGCTTCATGTCTGAGAATCCAAGATTTGGCAATTTGCAGTCTGAAGAGAAAGAGTATTTCAGTGGGAGCATTGTTGAGTCAGTGAGTAAGGACCGAGTTCAGACTCAGCCTGTTCTCAAGAAATCAAATTCGTATAACGAAGAAAGGTCAGTAGTTTCTAACTCTTGTTATTTAACTGTTACTGATGAGTTGACTCGGTTTCGAGTCAACCGAAAAGTTTACAAAATTCTTTCTAGGTTGACTTTTGTTATATTCTTTTACTAATCTTTATATTTGAAATATATAATGTTTTATTTTCATTAAAGACAAGATCTTGTAAGATTCTTGGTTTATATATCGTATACTCTGTTGAGATTTTTTGATTAATCATACGTAGGATGACCTAATTATGTGATTTTGCATGGACGATTCAGGAGCTCGAAGGCTGCAATAATGGAGGAAATCAAAGTGGAGGAAGATGAAGAAGAGAAAAGAACCAATAATGGGGTGAAAACCAAATGCATTCCTCGCAAGAAATCTTCATCATCATCTTCTTCAAAAAAAATCATCAGAAAATGAGTTTATGATCTTTAATTTCATAATTTCCTTATAGTGGAGTTGCTGGAGCAGTCATAATTAGGGTTGAGTTACTAATTATAATTAATTAGAACTTGATTAGTGTTCTATAATCATGATTAAGAGAGAACTGTTTGTTCGGTGGAAAGTTGGGAAAAAAAAAAATTGAAGGGATGTTTAGACCATTCTCCACCGTCTGATTTGGGTTCATACAGCACATCAGATGGCTCAGTACGATTGTCTTTTCAGTGATTTAATGAGAAAGATCTTTCGTAATATTTACTGTTATTCATTTATTTTCATAATAAATTTTGATATTAAAGTGGTCATTGATGAATGATGATCGATCGATGAATATTGAATAATAAAAAGAAGAGCAATTGACGTGTTCCCACCAAAGGTTAAGAGAAGTGTTCACTTTTATAAATTTCAGATTCCCACATTTAAAGAAACATGTTATTCCGTTAATGATTGTTGAGTTTTGACATAGATGTAGATGACGCTATTACCAAAATGTCATTCCATCTTCTTCTCGTTCATCTCCCCATTCTCATCTCCAACCACCGCAACCTAAAACCACCACTGTCCACCCTCGTTGCGTTGTGCTTGCACGATTGCATTTTCCAACCACATCGTGCAACTCATGATAGCGATGTGCCCACCTCACCGCCCCATCACACACCCGACCCTTACCATCTATTACCCTTCGCCTTTCTCGACCCCCACGATCATCGACGCCATTTGGTTAAAGAAGTTGGTTTGTTATTTGTAGTGTTCTGATTTTTGGTGATTTACAGGAGTTTTTGAGTTTGCTTGTGTTGTTAGTGAAGTGTTAGTTTAATTGGTTGTTTTTTTTTTTTTTTTTTTGGTTTTTCGCCATCCCTCTCTGTTATATCTGAAAAAGTAGAGTTGATGCAGATGCCTGTCAGCATGAAGTGGTTAGGATTGGGAAAAGTTCTGCGACCGCTCACACGCACTCACATCGTATAATGACATAAGTGGCATGCTTCTGTTAGTGCAGTGGGTGAGCGTCAGGTTAGCGAATGGCTAAATATCGTCCACATGTCAAATCCCTGCACAAGACGAGGAAATCACTTGGGCAAGTGAGCAATGGGACGCAGAAAAGGATTTGCACGGTATCCACCCCACTTACAGAATAAGTAATCATGAACTTGGTTTATCCCAGTATAAATAGAAGATTTCTCTCTCATTTGCGGGATTAGCTAATCTCACTCTAGAATAACTCTCTCTCTCTCTCTCTCTCTCTCTCTTTTGTATTCTCGAAACTGTAACTCAGGTCGCTGAACACGACCTGACTTAATTTTCTTATTAATACAATATCAGTGGATGTAGGATTCGCTCTTGTGCATCCGAACCACTTTAAACATTACTCTTCATCCTTTATTTAACCGAACATTTCCATATCACGTGTGACCTCTAAGTCCACTTAGCATTTCTCACGTGAGATTAGTTGGTATCAAAATCAAGCATCAACACTATCTCTTTTCCACGGCCCCCGCCCCCAAAGCTCACCAGGTGTTCCACGAAACGCCCCACCCACCAAGCCACTCGCTTTCCTCCTATGCACGCGATCCAACACGTGCAGGACTGATGGGTGATCTTGGGTGGGGATGATAGGTTTGGTGCGTGGAAGCCAGTGAAGTGAATGGTGGTGTCCAGGTTGATTTTCGGTGTTAGAATCAACCGAAAATGGGCTTGAAGTGCATGTACCCTGGATAATTGGCCGTTGGTGATTGAAGGGTGTTCTTGGGTGGTAATGAAAGGGGTTTTGGTGTGTGGGTTAAGCGAAAGCGTTTGGTGGTGTTGGGGGTGTCTAACAACACCAGAATCAAGTCAGATTGGCGTGAGACGACAATCGCGAGGATGGGTTTGGGTCATGGGATAGGATTCCAGTCGTATGAGATTTGAGATTTGAAATGATCATTTTACCTTCTAGCTGTAACATTAAATATTTTTCTATTAATTTAAAATTAGAAAATATGGAATTTATGAAACAAGGGTGAGAACTTGACACTTCACTTGACCTTAGGTGGGAACATGCCGTTTACTCCAAAAAGAAATTAATAATTATGCAAATGTGAATGCACATGATCTGCCTCCCTTTTTAGCGTAATTTCTCCACAATATAAGCTAAAGTATTAAGCATCACTAGGTTCGAGGATTAGCATTAATTAAATTAAATTAAAATTAAACCATTGGTCAAACTAGCTCTCTTGCTCTCTATGGATCTGTTTTGGGAAATTTAACTTAAGCTTTCTCCTCCACTAAGTTAGCTTCTACACATGCGCGCTTCACAAAATATATGATGTTTTTAATCATCCAATTAATCTTTTAATTATCTCTTAAATCCATGTTATTAATATTATTTTATGACCATAATTCTTGTATTAATTCGATGATCAAATTAACTTGTATTAATTCAAGCATCTTCTTGCTAATCCCAACATTTTAATGATCTAAGCATATAATTAAGCAAATCTATTGAAGATATTAATTACCAAGTAGATCTAGCCGACCATAATATTAATGATCTCATACAAATAGAGAAGAAAATGCCGCACGAAGAGCTATCTTTTAATGCTATTCATGTGCAATCTACCAAGTTCACTAAACTCCCTTAATATATATCACTCTACGTTGCCTCTCAACTTTCAGTTTTCTCCTTCAGTAACCAAATCAGTTTCTTCATGGCAGCCATGGCTAGATTGTTGGTGCTTTTCGCGATGGTTCTGGTCCCGGTGCTCGTGAATGGACAGAAGACTCCGTTCACTGTCCGCGGCCGTGTCTACTGCGACACTTGCCGGTGTGGCTTTGAGACCTCTGCCTCCACTTACATTCATGGTAACACCAACCCCGTTGCTTGTTTAATTTCAGCCTACGAAATGGATTCAGCATTATATTTAGCATGGGTAACATCCTTATTTTCGGTTGTTGAAATAAGCTCTACAATATTATGTTATATGCTTCGAAGACCGTGTCTCTTTCAGGTGCAAAAGTTAGAATTGAGTGCAAAGACAGGGATACTCTGCAGCTAAAATACAGCAAAGAAGGAGAGACAGACTCAACAGGAACATACAACATCCAGGTTGAAGACGATCACCTGGATCAAATTTGCTACGCCAAGCTCGTTAGCAGCCCGATGGCGAGCTGCAAAACACCAGGTCCAGGACGAGACCATTCCCAAGTCATTCTCACTCGTTCCAATGGAGCCGTTTCTAATCTCCATTATGCAAATGCTCTCGGATTCCTGAGGAATCAGGCACTCTCAGGATGCGCTCAATTTCTTAAGCAATACCAGCTCCAAGACGATGTTATTTAGAAGACGGGATCACGACCAGGATTCTCTCCTGACCTGAATTTTACTTGAGCAGAAAACAAAACTGTTTTAAGCGATTCTATTCAGGATGATCCTAATTCTTAGAATACTATAGGAAGAGTGTTCTCTTTATTATGTTTCTTTTTACATGATATATAGTTTGGTCACTTCTAGTGGCATTAAAATCTTTGGATCCGTTTGTTTTATTATTTTGGATTGGATTTTGGAAATAATATTAGATAGTTGAGTATGATTATTATTACGAGAATAAGATTTGAAGAATATGTGTTTGATAAAGTATTTTGACCTTGTTATTTATGTTAAATATTTGATTGATTGATATATTTTTTTATAAATGATTTATTGATATAATATTTTGGTGCATTTTGTTAAAATAATGTATTATTATAACCTTAAAACTTATCAATTTATATTTTAATGATATTAAACATTTTATTGGTAATTTTGTAACCAATAAATATTAAAAAACAAAAATCCATATTAATTTCAAGTACTAATCCAACTGTTTAAAAACATCACATTAATACATATATGACAAAAGTACTAACTATCAACCCTTACAATCGTTCTTACACGTATACTCCATTAACAATTACGACATGGTCTACTGTGCTGCCCACAGTGCATTTGTTATGTTATCCCATACAGTCGTCATGTTGTCTATAATACCTTGCTGCAGTTGACTAGATCCTTCTCCATTTCGGCCATCTTCTACCCCGTTTTGGCGATCACAATATACTTGCTCATTACCCGTATTTTCAGTGTACTGTTCCAAGATAGGGTCCTCCATATTGTACATTTTGATAAAATTATGAAGTACACAACATGCTATAACAATCTTCCCTTGTTTGTCCAACGGGTAATTGTTCATTCCATTTAGAATACGAAACCGTCTTTTCAAAACACCAAATGTTCTCTCGACAATATTGCAGAGTGAAGCATGTATGTAGTTAAACAACTATTGTGGTCCCCTTCGGTTACGGCGGTGATCAGAAATATGGTAAGCCACTTGCCTATGAGGTGCGAGGAACACCTCTCTATTTGGATAACTCGCATTAACCAAATAGTATTTCCCTGTAATAAAATCAGACATGTTATTTGAATTATAGGGCCTCAACAGTGGAGCAAATATGCTATAATACGTCAAGAAAATACTTATACCTGGTGGAGGATGTGGGAATCCAGAATTAGGATCATCAAGAATTCAATTTAACACTCTTGAATCATGCGTAGAACCTTTCCATCTAGTAACGACATAAGTGAACATCATCGTAAAGTCGTATGCAGCCATTACATTCTTTGACAACGTTCCTTGACGATTCCGGTACCTATCGACAAATTCATGTGGAACCGAAGCGTATACATGTGTGCCATCAATGGCTCCAATACAGTCCTATCATCAAAATTGAATTTTACTCATATTAACCAACTATCAACATTAATAACACAATGAACTTAACTATCCACTAATAGAAAACATAATGAACCAGCACCTTAAAGAAAGGGTAATATTTTCGGTTGGCTGATATTTCCAATGGAACATCACTAAAGTCAGGTGGTCTGATAACTCTATCTTCAACTCACATATTACCTTGCAAACTGCGCCAATATATCTAGAGATCATCTCACCCGAATGTTGAAAATCCTCTATCATCGTTCTGATTGTCTCGTTTTTACTAACGATTGTTAGAAATATCATAAATTTTTCTTCCAAACTCTTCTTCCTGGTTGGTCGCAATTTGTTTTGTTCTGACAAAATGTCACATAAGTATGTAAAACAGTCTTTGTCCATGCGACACTTATCAAAGATCCTGTCAACATGACCATTTAGTACTTCCAACATGTACTCATGACCAGTTAATATGGATGTATGTCGTAGTTGACGCCTAGTTGTTTCTAACATGACAACACTGCATAGTGCAATGGCTTTATCTGTCAGTATTTCTTCATCATCATCTTCTTCCTGTATAGCTAGACAACGCTATTTAAACTTGCACATTTGCAAAACATTGATTAACAATTAACAGTTGTTGTACTACTTAGCAAAATATAACAGTTAATATTTAATTCTAATAACAATCCAAAACTCATATGAAATATGTAATCTCACATAAAACAGTAGCACAATTAATAAGTTCATGCAATAGCATTATAAATTCTAATTCTAATGACAAGTGGCCACTGGCGTATACAAAATTGTTGGCAAACACTTAGGACATACAGTGTCATCTACAAATTACAAAAGTCGTTATAAATCCAATTAGCCTTTTCCTCGGGCTGGAGTTTCATGAATATCTCCCGTCACCCTAGATTTTGATATATGTACTTGACAACCGGCATGTAAAACTCTATCGGTACTTGCATGGCCATCATGATGTCAATACAATTGCTCATGGAAAATGGATCAGATGGACCACTGGTGTTCTCTTCGTCCCTCTCATCTCCACTGCTATTGCTAGCCCTCGATCCCATAGCTCGCTTCTCCACAAGCTTGTCCGTCAATCTACCAATGACATCGGCAAGTGATTGTCCCAGCCCGCTTCTGTTTCTCCTATTTCTCGCTCTTTTATGGGCAGATGTGTTTGGCCGTTTTTCCCTGTCGTCCTATCTGGATCAGGTTCAAAGTTGCTATCATCCATAGGAACTGCACCCTGATTGGAATAAGTGCAGGTCTCTACCGATTGAGATGTAGATGTGTACGCATATCTCCTAGTGGCAGTTTGCTTCTCAAATATGATTTCATAAAGCTCTTTGTAAGGAAGTCTCTTGTGGTAGAATTGTTACACAAGTGGGTTTTGCTGGTAATGCAAAAGAATAATATATTAATATTTGGCAGTCCAAAAAAAAAAATGCTTACAATAATGATGTCGTTAATTAATATTAGTTAAAAAAGATAAAAATTTACCTTGACATATTCTTGCCAAACCTCTACGGGGCACGTTGGACTTTGTGACTCATGATCCCACTCAAACCCCGTGTGTTGCAGCAATTTCCGCCATGCTTGATATACTCTTCGCAGGCGAAAGTAGGTTAGTTGTATGATGTTGTGTCTCATCCCAGCCACTAATGATAATTCGTCCAACATTTCCTGGTAATTTGCTGTTTTTATTGAAGTCTATGCAAAGTTTTTGCCCGCTCAGACAACAGGACCAGAAATTTATGGGTCATCGCAGCGGACCAGTTCATAGTATCACTCATCTAAAAACAGTACAGTGAGAACGACAACCAACATTGGGACACCATATGAATCACCAATCACATTACAAGCAGACATACGCACATGTAAACGTAATCAAGTAAACACAGATAAACTTATACCTCGTTTGATCTGACACTACTTGAAGACGTCAGTGCAGGGGAAGATACAGACAATGTCAACCAACAGGGTGTATGACGAACTACAAGTCTGGAAAAATGTTGAAACTTTTGCCTCTGCTGCAAGTAGTAATCAATCTTGCGACATCGGGACAAAGTATATTGACATCTGTGCATATGAGCGTAACTTGTTCTTACAATTAAAGAATGATGTCGAATCTATAGAAGAAATATATCAGTTAGCGAAATCCCAAAAAAATATTTCCAATAATCCAATAATTTTTTACTCCCAAAATTTATCCATTACATACAGCATGTTACATACAGAACATATGAAGCTGCACAATATTTTGACACGTGCTAAACACTGTAAGCAACATGGCATATGCTCTAATCGTTAAAACCCACAAACAAATCCACCAGATCCAAGTTTCTCATTTGCAAAAATCACTTTGAGTTCACCAATTATAAGACGCATTATTAAAGTCCAAATTAAAAGGAATAATAAAAGGAAAAAAGAGTACTAACACAAAGCCAAAATAAAAATAAAAATCAGGACAATTGTGTTGGGTGTCTTGAAAACAAACACATCATGGAAGCTGACAAACTTGATTCACAAACTTCCCGGGTCTCTTTCCCTTCCCTAAATATTTTGGCATGATAAACATCAAACAACAGAAAACAAATTCATGTGCACATCTTTTGTACAACTGATTTATAAACCTGTAAAACAAAAAAAAATCAAAAACACCTTTCCTGTTCACGGTGTTCCCTTCACGGAAGTCAGATCTTTCCCTTCACGATGTTCACGGGTTTGTGGCGATTGGCGACGTTAGGGCTTCACAGTGACAGATTTGTGACGTCAGTGGGTATTCGTGGTGGGTTTGTGACGATCGACGCCGTCGGGGCTTCACAGTAAGAAATCTGCAACGTTAGTGGGTATTCGTGATGGGTTTGTGACTATCGGCGATGAAGAGGCTTCACAGTGATAGATCTACGACGTCAGTGGGTATTCGTGGTGGGTTTGTCACGATCGGCTTCGGATCGTGGCAGATCGACGATGGTGGGTCACCGTGAATGGTTTGTGATGATGGTGTTGTTTTGTGATTATGGTGGTAGTGGATGATGGTTTGATTCCGGTCGGTTTGTGTTGTGATGATGGCGATAGATGGTGATGCGTGGTTGCGATGGGGTGGTAATGCGATGATGGTGGAAGATGGTGATGGGTGGTGGCCGTGCGATTCTGTTGTGATGATGTTGGCAGATTGATTGGGTGGTGTTGTGGGGTGGTTTTCTGATTCAGGTGGCTGGTCGTTTGGCCAATGTGTTTTGTTTTGTATTTGCAGGTGGAAGATTGTGTTGGAGAAGAATTTGTTAGAAGGGTAGCAAGATGGTTTGTGACGGTGGTGAAGCATTGAAGCAGTGAACCAAACTGAGAAAGTGAAATAAAAGCAGACAAGACTGCAAACTGTCTTCAACGGTCAAAAAACTGTGAGGATACCTGTCAGGATTCTATTTTCAGGATTGGATTGTCTGAATAATAAGCCAAACATTATTTGTAAAATCGGGTTGAGAATATGGGTAAAAATATTGAACCAAACGCACCTTTTAATATTTTGCATTTGAATTCACATTTAAATTTGCCTCCAAGACAAAGTTTATACGGTTTCAGTTCGAATCTCCCTAACTCTCAATATTTAAGTAAAAAGTTATGACAGTGGATTAGTTGAATTAGTAGAGGAATGCATGAACTATAAGCTATACGTACCTTGGTTTAAAAAAAAAAGGTTTATTATATGATTAAATGTGTTCTAATATTTTTTTTCCGAAAAAAGGTTCAAAACTCAAAATTTTATATCAAAAGATCAGTTAATGGGATATCTCATTGAATCAATCGCTAAATTTCCGGAGAAACAGTATAGTATTATCTGCACTATGTGACAAATAATTATGATTTTATGTGCTGTAAAGCAGTTAAATTTGTCCTCACTTAACGGTTATTTAACCTACCCAGCTTAATTTCTCCGAAAGACTTGGCACCAAATTCTGACTCATGGAAACAAATCACAAGAACTCTCTCCCATTATTAAAAATAAAATAAAATTTATTTTAAAAAAAATAAAAATAAAACATAAGACCAATCCAAGAAAATTAATTAAAAAAAATCTCTACAAATCCATGCACACAAGAAACCCAGATTTTTTTTTTCTTTTTAAATATTTTTTTCAAACTCTAGATCGTGTCATTTCAACCCTGAAAATTGGTTTTTTAAATCAAATTTGCGTAATTGGATGAACGAATTATTCCAATATTTGATGCCAACTTGGAAATGACCAAGGCCACCGGTTCCACCATGAGCGGTCCTGGTATGCCTGAAAACAATTCTTTCAAGAACTATAAGAAGAAGAAGGTATTATATTCATATTTTTGTTATTCTTTGGATATATTTATATTTTAATAATTAAGAAATTACCAATGAAATTGAATTAATAATTATTTGTTTCTTTTTTAATCAAAATTTTGGGAAAAAGTCGATTCTTCCAAAGATTTTTGGTTCAAAGAAAAATGGAAGAGGTTCATCAGAAGAGGATATAAGTAAATTATCAGATGACGAAGGAGGTCCTGGTATTCATCTTTTTTTTTTTTTTTTTATCTTTAATTTCAATCTATTGTTTTTCTTCTTTGTTGGTGTATAATTATTCAATTTGGATTTGGTTCGGTAGATATTGAGAAAAAAGTGGCATCAACAAGAAAAGCTTTCATTGAGGCGGCTCCTGTAACGAGAAAAAGTTTCCTAGGTAAATAAAAAAAAAATCCATACTGTTCATGAAGATTATGGGACAAGTTATATACTTGTATAATAATTTTATATAATATAAAATTTCATGAATTATTGAAGTATTTGGTGGGTCAGCATTGATTGAACCTCTTGGCAATGGGTACAAGCCACGTAATTGATGAACAGAAGACTAATTTCCCCTTACCTCTTGCAAATAATTTTGGTAGCTTACCTAACAAGAATGAGTTTTGATTTGGCAGCCAGATATCTATAATTAAATGGAAGAAAAATACAATGGAGTAGATGTAGATCAGTGAAGATTTCATATTGATTTTGACCCTTTTAGGCATACCATTTGAGAATTTATTGTAAAATTATGGTGTTAATTTATTATCTAATCCCAGAAAGGCAGACCAGTGTATCAATTGAAGGCTTAAACTTGTCAACGTTTGAGCCACCTATGGCACCAGCAATTGAAATTCAGAAACTCAGGTATGATTATTTTCTTTGTTAATGGTGATTTCTTTGCTTAATTAATCAATTAGATTGTTGCTTTTGATCAGGCTTGATGTTGGGCTTGTAGGATTTTTGTTGCAACTTGGAATGTTGGAGGAACGACTCCCACCCAGGGCCTGAATCTTGAAGATTTCCTGCAGGTTGAAGGGTGCTCTGATATATATGTTTGTGGGTAAGACTCACTCTGAAAATTTCCTGAAACTTGCACTTGCAGAAGTGCTTTTGATTAAAGCACTTTTCCTGTGATGTTTCCTTGTCAGGTTTCAGGAAATTGTTCCACTGAGTGCTGGAAATGTTCTTGTAGTTGAGGACAATGAGCCGGCGGCAAAATGGCTAGCCCTCATATATCATGCACTAAACAAACCATGTAATGATTCAATCTATTCATCTTCAGATACATCTCCAGGTTCCAGGCTCCAAAAAAGTAACAACAATAACAACTCAAAGGAGGTAAAATCACCAAGCAGCCTGAACTTCTTCCAGAAGCCGAATCTGAAACTCCTGAGCAGAAATTTAAGGGCTGACAGTGCCCTTTTGAAGGCCTGTAATTGCCCTCTGGAGTCACGGGCAAGGGAGTGGAGAAGAATAAGAAAGATCAGTGATCGGACTATGTGTAAACTTGACACTGATTGTCTGAAACCTCACAGCCATGGAAGTATTGAAGAGTTATTATCAGTGGTTGAGCTTCCTGATGACTCATCACATTGTTCATCACCAAGCGAGATGAGTTATTGCCTTGTAGCAAGCAAGCAAATGGTTGGAATTTTCCTCTCAATATGGGTTAGAAAAGACTTGGTGCCTCACATTGGTCATCTCAGATTTTCTTCAGTGGGAAGAGGCATCATGGGATGTTTTGGCAACAAGGCAAGTTGAATCATCGTTTATTTAAGGAATTACAGATAATGTGACATCTCTGTCGATAAAATGAGTATATAGATAATTTGACATGTCTATAGACTAAATAATTATATAAATAACGTGATATGTCTATTTGTCGAAAAGTATTCCTAATTTTGATTTAAATGTGGCAATGTCGCAGGGATGCACATCAATAAGCATGACGGTGCACAACACAAGTTTTTGCTTCGTGTGTAGTCACTTAGCTTCAGGGGAGAAGGAGGGAGATGAACTCAAAAGAAATGCCGATGTCGCCGAGATCCTTAAGAGCACTCAGTTTCACAAAATTTGCAAGAGTCCAAATCCTATAGCCCCAGAAAGAATAATTGATCACGAGTACGTAAATTTGTATTAAAACACTCATTATTGTCTCAGGAATTGTCTCAAGTTAATGTTTGTATGTGCAGCCGCGTGATTTGGCTTGGAGATTTAAACTATAGAGTGTCACTGAGCTATGAAGAAACAAGGGTCCTATTGGAAGATAATGACTGGGACTCCCTGCTTGAGAAAGATCAGGTTTGTTTTTTGAGTAAACTATTTTTTTCCATCCAAATAATGATTTAACGATACTTTCTCATCGACGGACTTTTAAAATATCACTTTATTATATAAATTTATATTTCGTTTTCGATTCTGGCATCGTTGTGATCTTGTACCATCACAATTCTCTTCTCTGATCATCACTCCTTAAAACCCCTCAAACCCTATTCTAATTGACCTTACTAATCACTAATAATCGAGAGATTAGGGTTTGCAAAGCCACTTTTTTCAAATCAAATTTTGATTAATCTCAACTATCTAAATCCAATATTCTACTACTAAAAAACTCAAGGTCATTCCATTTTTAAAAACCCTAATAATCTATACCAAGTTTATTTTTTGTTTATCACTAAAGTATAAATTTAGTTAATAAATATTACATTTTAAAACTTCTAAAAACATTATCTGGTGAGGAAAAGTCGTTAACTCTTGTCTTTTCTGTAAATTTGGCCCACAAATTTATTAAAATAAAGTACCACGTCCCACCAGTTGATTCAAGCCTCTGTCAATATAATAATCTTGTCCTTGCTACATAACAAACATCATATCTTTCCGGAGTCAGTCACCAGGGTCAATAAAGAACCTTTTAAGATGTGAACTGTAAATCCGACATAATTCAATACTAAATATGTTTAGATAGTTGATTCTGAAGTCATGGAAGAATTCGTTACCGATTATAATTCACTGGGTTGACTAGCATTAATTTGTTTATACAGTTGAATAAAGAGAGGGAAGCAGGGAGGACCTTCAGTGGATTTAGTGAGGGAAGGATTTTCTTTGCTCCGACCTACAAGTACTCACATAATTCAGATAATTATGCCGGCGAAACTGTTAAATCCAAGAAGAAACGGCGAACCCCAGCTTGGTATTTTCATTTCCTTTGAATTAATGAATCATCATAAGTGATTTAACACATTATTTAGTATAAAAAATTTGGAATACTACTTGAGATGTGTAGCATCTCTCCTATCATATCCACAATTTTGAATCCGATTTGCAGGTGCGACAGGATATTGTGGCGTGGCAATGGCATCGAACAGTTATCATATATTCGCGGCGAATCAAGATTTTCGGATCATAGACCTGTTTGTGCTGTGTTTTCAGTGGAGGTGGAGAAGGATGTAGTGAATAAAATCAGCATTAACAGGTTGAGGAAGGGATTTTCTTGTGCGAATCAAAAATTCGAATATGAAGATTGCATACCTCAAAGGCATAGCTTTTATGATTACTGACTAAAAAGCTTAGAAGTTGTACATTTTATTAAGATCACAAAAAAAGTTTTCACTTAACCCTGTGTATTATTTTTCAATTATTGTAGCAAGTGGCCTCTGGAATATATAAGTAGGAAATTGATTCAATTAATTTCACTATGTCTTTCAATGACATCATAAAACTTTTGCTACATGATATAGAGACTCTAATGTGTTCAATTTTTTAGTAATTAACCTTTATTTTATCAAAGAAATAATGCAGATTATTATTACATTATAAGTTTATGATCCAATAATCTATACAAACAGAATAACAGTTTTAAATATGACACAAATACAGATGACGTGATACATCTGTCTTATCTAGATATATTCTACGAGCATTTTGTTTACAGTAAGCGAGCTGTAAATCAACTTGCTTTACTTAAAACACACAATCTTCATAGTGATCTCCAACAATAACCAATCTGCACATGATCCCCGAAGACACTAAAACTAGAGAAAAAAGCAACTCAAGAAGCTTAATAAGGTGAAGAAAGGAATGACATGAATGAAAGTAAAATCATAGCTAAATGTAAAGAAGCTTAATAAGGTGAAGAAAGGAGTGACATATATGAAAGTAAAATCATAGCAAAATATAAAGATCATCAGTCAATTAACTTCTCTTCTTCAAGCTTTTGCTTTCATCCTTCGTATCCCATATCCCAAGTTGAAGTCACTCCTTGATCAATTGTCTCCGCTTCTAAAGAATTCACGCCACTTGTTTCCGTGTTCCTCTGGATGTCAAATGCACCATCAATGGCTAGATCTTCAATTCCACCATCCCAAAATCCTCCATAATCTTCCACTCCTGCAGCATTAATGCCTCCATCTGCTACCTCTCCAACTTCTTTCACACTTTCATTTGCGCTACTATTGTTCCCATATTCAACCTTCTCTAGCTCCGAATTCAGGCATTCCTGAAGACTCAACCCTCCTTTGTTGCTCTCATCTACAGAACTGGGAAGACTCATCATTGGTGGACTGAGAGAGCTCAGAGTGCTATTTGTGGTGGGGAAGCTTCTCCAGGCTGATGAATCGGAGTCCCGATCAATATTTTCTTCAGCACTATGCTTACTCTCCTGATCCGTCCTATATGAACACAGAGACTCATGGTCGCTTCTTGAGTTCTTGTCCACGAATCCTACCCCAATTTCACTTTGCGGGCATTTCAAGTTCTGGCAAGCATAGAGAGTGTTCTCTTGAACCTCTCTCTTAAACACACACTTCTTTTTCTCACTTCCATGCTTATCTTTCTTGCTCCCTTCAGCTTCTCCTTCTGCTTCTTCTGGGGATATTTTGAGACACCTCTCAGTTAGCTCCAAAAGCACTTCTTCCTGGTTAATCACTTTCGACCAAGTGGCCGACTGTCTCGCGGTCATTTTATGCTGCAAACACTTCGATTGTCTCACCAATCTCCTCATTTTATTCAAATCCAAGGACATGTGTTTGATCTCCGACGCCAAAACACTAACCTTCCAGGCCTTCTTCAAATCATGAGGCTTCCTATAAGGCGGAGGGCCATGTTCCTGAGACATTCCTTGCTCGCCCCACCAATTTTCTTTCCCCGTCGGCCACCACGGAGGAGCCAAACCTCTGTCGAGCGGAAACCACCTCTGCGATGGAGCACAATGTTGCATCAGAGCCGATAAAAGAGACCCCAGAGTCGTATCCTGCAAATCATAAAAAAGATGCATATTCGAAATCAAGTCCACCTCTCCATCTTCGTTCTCCAAAAGTGGTGCCATGAACTCAGCAACGGCGAGAGGAGCTTGTTTGTCAAAACAAACTTTTTCTTTCCACCATTCTTGCAAGCTATCACATGAACCAGTTACAGGTTTTCCCTTTTCAGGAACAATCCCATAGACGAATCCTTGGCCTTTGCAGACCTCCAGGATTTTCACCATGTACTTGAGGATCGAATCTGGAGCTCTTGACATCTTCTTCTGCCGGGACGCTTGTTGTCTTGAATAGGATTCAGCTTCTTCGTCTTTGCGCTTCTCGTTGAGCTTTTGCATCCGCAAACGATCCTTCCACATCCGCTTCTTGAGCCCATCACAGTCGATCTCTTCCAACTCATAATCCGGTTCTTCTCCTTTTCCTTCATGCTCATCCAAACCAGGACTCAAAGGATATTCATAAATTTCAACCATGTTTGCCTCGCTACTTTTAGTTATCTATACACACCTCCTTTCTTCTTCGCAATAAGGAAACTAGTCAGTCGCTTTTCGTCTGTATCGAGTATGTGGTATGAGACCAAATTCAAAGTCACAAACATACATATATATATATATATATATATATATATATATATATATATATATATATATATATATATATATATATATATATATATACCACCACAACGGCGTGTAAGTACACGTACGAAGAAATATATTACGGACGTACCACGTTATCCAGATACATACACTATTTCGCGTATTAATCACTATTACGATGGATGATTTTGAAACTTTATTGATCCACTGCAAGATTAACTCTTGTGGCGTAATTAAGCTTGAAGACAAATAACCATTCACGATGTGAAGAGCCGAGGGGATGAGTTTGGGAAGGGTGAGGTGGGATTTGATGAGGTAATTGGGGGCTAAAATTGTGGCACCTGTAATGAAGTTCAGAGGAATTTGAGGCGTTAGCAGCAAGCGTGGAGAGTTTGACATTGAAGGCAAAGCCACGAGGGAGCTTACATAATTTCATGTGGGAGACTGACACATGAGTTTTGTGAGCTTGTTTGTAAATGCATGGAAAGCTATTTAATAATGCAGCTAGAGCCTAGAGGCTCTTTATCACAAGGAAAAGTTTTAGGATTGCGAGGACGGATATATCACATCATTCTATTCATATATTTATTTCATATTTCTTAAAAATTAGTTATATATGTGATGATTTTGAGAACACGTGGTTAGAATTTGAGGTGAGTCTGACTCTCCACCCAATAAAGCCTTGTTGAATAGGAGGATTACTTTCTCTTATAAACCAGTAGGCTTGAACGTGTCTAGTCGGTGTGGGACTCCACCACTCTCCCTCACAGTCAAGCCCATATATTGGGTCATGCCTGTTGATGGAGGTAGTTGATGGCTCTAACTCCTCGCCCGCTGGTCAAGCGCTCAGCTCAACTAAACCTGGGCTCTGATACCATATTAGAATTTGAGGTGGGCTTGACTCCTCATCCAATAAGGCCTTGTTGAATGGGAGGATTACCCCCTCTTATAAACCAGTAGGCTTGAGTGTGCCTAGTCAGTGTGGGACTGCAACACACATCTATCATATGTTAATTTAAACATATCAGATTAGATGAACAGCTTGGTACGTTGATGTAGTGTTTAGAACTCTAAAAATTATCTATATTATGCGTAATAGAATATTGTATTTTCTACATGACTTATTTTGATCGCGTCCAACCGCCTTTTAACTTGCCCTCCCCAAATCAATTTAGTAATTAAAAGAACATATATGTCGTCATTAAAATTTGTTAACATAGTATAAAGTAGATTATTGTATTTTTCGATACAAGTTTGTTATGCCTAAAACATCAAGACTGACGTAAGCTTATGTTAGCAAGCACTGATCAGAGTTAAGGAAACTTTACGCTGTCCAAGAGCTGCCACATCGCACTAAGATAGAAGGAATACAACTATCATCAACCCAACATATTCAGGTTTTGTCTATAAGTGAATGAGGACTGTATACCTGTCCAAGCCTAAGATAATTTGAGGATATTTTATAAGTTGTCAACCAATGGGAGGCAAAGAAGGACTTGCACGACACCTACCCACTTATAGATTTGTAATCATTATCTTGAATTCAGCTACTATAAATAAAAGACTCCCCCTTTCATTTTCGAGATTCTGATACTGATTGTAATCTCTATTTTTTTAGAGCAAAGATAACCTTCGAGAAAGACATTGACTTGATATTCTCTCTGAATAATCAATTATTGTATCTCTGCTCGCTGTTTGCTATACACAACCTCTTGTAAACTCTCATATATAAAAGAAACAGTGGATGTAGGAATCGTTTTAAGCATTTGAACCACTTTAAAAATCATCTCTCTTATTTATAATTTTGTCTTTGCATTCAATATTATTGTGTAACCTTGTCCTGACTCTTGAATCAATTATATCACGTGTAATTTCTAAGAACAACTTAGCACTTTGCATGTGCGAGTCGTTAGTGTCAAAATCAAGCATCAACAATTTGACACTAGAAGGAGGGCCTAGATTTTATATCCGCTCTTCATTCAGAATTTTTGATCAACCAGCTCTATTTACGAATAAATGGCTCTTGGTCTTGAAACCGAGCGTACTAGCTCCAATAATGAGATACCCTGAGTACAGGATGTTACTTCTCCCGAAGTACCTCCAATTCCCAAAGGTACCACAGCGGGCATCCCTTTAATCTTTCAGCTCAATCTGGCTGTGATGGATTATCTGGAAAAATTCAACAATACTCTCCAAATGGTTAACCGAAGGTTAGATCGTTTACATTAGGTCTTACCGCCGAATTTTGATAAGGCGGTACCACCTCCAAAAATGCCTGTAGGTTGCGCTAAGGGGTGGAAACGGGCGAAAACTCATACCACGCACACTACAACACATAAGAATAAAGGAAAACAGGTGAGTGAAATAGGCCAAAATGCTCAAAAGGGCCAGTGAATACCGATTGTGAAACAGGTAGAATACCTATAGCTTTGCGATTTGGTGTTATGTCACATCATAAGCCGTCTCACGCCACATCGCAAAGGCACCCCCATAAGAGTGTTCGGCATGGAGATTCTCATTATCGCTGGAATAATGGTTATAACCATCACCGTGAGGAAAAATATCCACTATCTATGGGTCAGTTTTGACCACCATGGAGGTTGGGATAACTCCCCAAGCCATTCAGTGTTTTCACATGGCTCTAGCCAACATGTGTCAAGGTATGCCGAAGGCTCTGGCTAAGGCATGGAAGAGTCTGATCTACGGTCTTTCCTTAATCACAATCGTGGGAGTGAACCCACATTACAGAAAGTGATCTCCAGGTGGCTTCATTTCCTCAGATTAAGAAGTTACAACAAGCCCTAGATCAGCTTAGAGCTCAACAGAGCGAGCAAGGGCAGGTCACTGAGATGTCTCTTTTTTCTCCGAAAGTTTTGACTGCTCCTCTCCCTTCAAGATTTAGAATGCTTGATATGCGAGTATTCGTTGAGATTTCTTATCCGCAAGATCATCTCTATTAGTTTAACAATCTCATGAAGCTTTACCAAGTTTCCAACTTGGCAAAATGTTGCTGCTTAATAGTGACTTTGACTACCCATGCTAAGCGTTGGTTTAGATCACTTCCACCAAGATCTATCAACTCATGGCAGCAGATGAGTTTGTTATTCTTAAGATACTTCCAGGCTAATAGGAAGTTCTCAATGCCGTTAAGCTATCTCAGCAACATACAGTAGGAGATGAATGAATCTCTCCAGTTCTATATTGAGCGGTTCCACCGGGAGTTGAATAAAGAGGCTAATACACTTAAAGATTCAGTTCGAACTCTAATCATTGCTGGAGTTCACCTGCAAACCGACATGTGGAAGAAACTACAATTTGAGGACGATATTTCCCTCACTCGCTTCTACAACCTCATCGAGAAATATCTCTGGATAGAGAATTAAGTTGCTACTTTGAATCACCACGACCCCAATCCTTCGACCAGTGCTCTTACTTGGAGAGAGGAAAACCTAAGAGAGAGTAGTAGAAGACCTGATCACAAATGGGATAATGATGATCAGAGAAAAAGAAAGAAACAACGGTTTGAGCCCAAGAAATTTTATGCCTAAGTCCCTCGTTGCAATCACGACAAGAATTCCACTAAATGCATCGGTATCAACTATTCTGGATAAATCAGAAGAAGCTAATCTGCTCGAAGAACCAGGGCCTATGAAAAATCCCCCTTCTATAAGAAACAACAAGAAGTATTGCCGTTATCATTTGGATAATGGGCGCTATACTGATGAATATCAAGCTCTTAAGCAGGCTATTGAAGACCTCAATAAAAATGGGCATTTCAAGGAGTACATTGATGGTCCCACCCCCACTCGAGAGAAGGATCAAGAGGATGATTGGAAGAAGCATCGTGGTCGGAAAGGTCTCCATTTTGTGAGGATTATATTTGGACGACAACATCTCGCGGGGAATTCTCGAGGTACTCAGGAGAAGTATACTTGAGAAACTCGTCATAAGCCTGTGGATGTATTAAACACGATGTTGCGACTTTCTAAGGTGCGCAGAGAAGAGGAGATTACTTTCTCAAAGAAAGAAGCGGTACGATGGCATCACTCTCATGAGGATGCACTCGTCATCACGATTGAAATAGGACAGTGCGAAGTCCATAGAATGTTAGTAGATAATGGGAGAACCATGAACATCCTGTTTCAACGCACATTCGAGGAAATGAAATTGTAAGAGACAGATCTGAAACCTGCCTCTATCACCCTCTATAGCTTTATTGGAGATAATCCGACTCCCAAGAGAATGATTGCACTTCTAGTCACTTTGGGTGAGACCCATGAAGTGACTAAGATGATAGAGTTTCTGGTGGTAGACTGTCTGTCCGCTTTTAATGACATATTAGGACAACTTCTATTATGGAACTTTAAAGTTGTCAACTTCATTTATCATCTAAAGATAAAATTTTTCACTCCGACAAGGTGTGGGGAAGTGAATGGGTCTTAGCATGAATCTCGCAACTGCTATGTAAGAGCATTGCAAATGACATGCGAAGGAAAATGGAAGCTAGTGGGTATTCTAGAGCAGGCTATGACAATCAGCTAGATCGAACCATAGCTCGGTCTAATAGGGGGCAGCATTGATCCTCGTGTTTAGGAGTAGTATTCCCATAGTGGGCATGTTGAGACTTTATCTGAGGTATCAGTCGAGCAGAATGAGTCGACTCTTGTGTTGAGAATCAGAAGCAATCTCAGCCCTCAGCTCGCTACTGATTTAACAAGCTTCCTCAGGCAGAATATAAATGTTTTTGCATAGACTCATGCTGACATGGTCGAGATTGGCCTGAATGTAATATGTCATGCACTCAACATCAACAGTGAGGTTAGACCACTTTGCTTGAAAAGAAGAGTCATGGACCCAACGTGTTATACTGCTCTTAAGATTGAGGTGGATAAGCTCCTCTCAATCGGGTTCATTTGAGAGGTTCATTACCCAAGTTGGGTCGCCAATCATATTTGGTTAAAAACCCCAATGGTAAGTGGCAAACCTATCTTGAATTGACAGATCTCAATAAAGCTTGTCCGAATGACAGTTTCCCTTTGCCTAAAATTTATCAACTCGTTGATGCCACTTCTGAGTACGAGCTATTAAGCTTAATGGATGCTTATTCAAGGTATAATCAGATCCTAATGTACACATCCGATGAGAAGCATACCTCATTTATTACAGATCAAGGATAGTACTACTATAAAGTCATGCCTTTTGGTCTACAAAACGCTGGGGCGACCTATCAATATTTGGTTAACCATGTGTTTTTTGAGCAAATTAGGAAATCAATAGAGATCTATGTCGATGACATGCTGGTTAAATCGCATGTCGCTTCAGATCATATAACTAACCTCGCAAAAATGTTTGATATACTATGGAGATACAAAATGAAACTTAATCCTCTTAACTGTTCATTCGGAGTATCCTCAAGGAAATTTTTTGGGTATATGGTTAACCTTTGGGGAATTGAAGTCAACCCAAGAAGATCCAAGCTCTTCTAGATATGAAAACTCCTGCCAATCGATAGCAAGTTCAAAGCTTCAATGGGAAAATAACGGCTCTTAGTTGCTTCATATCGAGAGCAACAAATCTTTGTTTGCCGTTCTTCAATATACTCAAAGCCAACAAGAGATTTAAATAAACTCCAAAGTGTGAGCGAGCCTTCCAAAGCACAAAAGAGTATATCAGAAAGCCGCTTCTTCTGTCCAAGTCTCTTCCTAAGGAAATCCTATTTCTCTACCTATCTATCTCTCAGTATGCGGTCAGTGCAACTCTCATTCAGGAAGAATGCAGAATTCAATGGCTAATATATTATACGAATAAATGACTTCTGGACGCCAAAACATGATATCCAGAGATGAAACAATCGGCTTATGCCTTGCTGATAACTTCCAGGAAGTTGCGGCCTTATTTCCGTGCTCACACCATTCATGTATTAACCAACTACCCACTCAGGCAAGTTCTTCAGAAGTCAAAGGCTTCGGGTAAGTTACTCAAGTGGGCTATGGAACTAAGTCAATTCAATCAACATTATAGACCAAAACCAGCAATCAAAGAGCATGTTGTTGCTGATTTCATTTCAGAGTTCTCTTATCAACTAGATCGGGAATCCTATCAACCAGATCAGGAATCCGAACAACCAGTTAGCGAAATTGTTCAAGAAACTATTTAGAATTTGTCAACCTAGAGTCTCTATATTGATAGGTCTTCGAACAGGAGAAGAGTCGAAGCTGGTTTTCTACTCATTAACCTTGAGAGGACTCGCATTTATGGAGCCTTTAGGTTTAGATTCAAAGTTACGAATAATGAGGCCGAATACGAAGCACTATTTACTAGTCTACAACTAACAAGAGAAATAGGGTCAAATATGATCGACATCAATAGCTACTCCTAGCTAGTTGTCAATCAGGTTCTAGGAAAGTATCAAGCCAAAAAAGAGAATATGATCAGTTACTTGAAGAAAGCCAAGGTTGTACTCGAGCCCTTTAAGCATTATATGATCATCCAAATATTGAGAGATAGTAATTCTATTGCAGATGCTTTGGCAAAGATAGCCTCTTCACTGGACTTCGATGCACCGGATAGTATCCTAGTTAAGTACATCAAAGTTCCCAACATTAAATCACCTGAGCAGGCCATAGTTACAATTGAATCTGTTTCCTTGATGACTCTGATTATTCAGTATCTCAGAGTTGTGGTTCTTCCTAACAGCAAGACTAAGGCAAGACTCTTACAAACTAGAGTTGCTTGTTACACTCTCAACAGATATCAGTTGTATAACAAGGGTTTAACACTCCCCTCCTCCAGTGTGTAACAAATGATGAAGCAGATTATATCATGAGAGATATACATGAAGGAATCTATGGTAATCACACTGCAGCAAGATCTCTCACCAATAAAATTATCCGCCAAGGATATTATTGGTCTCTACTTCATGAAGATGCCTTCAACTTTGTGAAGAAGTGTGACAAGTGCCAGAGATTCGTAAACATTTTGCGAGCTCCTTCCCACCAGTTAACAACAACAATGACCAGCCTTTGGCCATTCTCTATGTGGGGAAATGATCTCATCGGACTAATGTTAACCAGTAAAGGTGGCGTCAAATATGCGGTGGTCACAGTGGATTATTTCATTAAGTGGGTTGAAGTAGAGCCTTTGGCCGTGATCACTACGAAGAAGCTCAAATACTTCGTCTTCAAGAATATAGTATGTCGCGATGAGATTCCTCACACACTTAATGGGAAATAATTCGATAATGAGAAATTCAAGTAGTTTTGCGAAAACTGGGGGATTCATAAGAAATTTGCCTTAGTAGCAAGACAGCAAGCTAATGGTCAAGTTGAAGTTGTCAACAAGACTATCAAGCACACATTGAAGGCCAAGCTTAGCGCAGCCGAGGGAAATTTGGCCAATGATCTCCCAGAAATTCTATGGGCATATAGAACGACTCCGAAAACCTCTACTTTAGAAACACCCTTCTCACTAGCATACAGCTACAAGGCAATAAATCCAGTTGAAGTAAGAGCCGGTTCATTTCAAAGAGAATTCTACAATAAAGCACTCCTAAGTACAAGTTTGGACTTAATTGAGGAACACCGCGACAAGGCTGGGTTAAGGATAGCTTCTTACCAGAAGCAGGCAAAAAGATTCTTTGACTCTAAAATCAAAAGAAGAAACTTCCAAGTTGGCGACCTGATGTTAAAAGAAGTCTTTTTGGGTACAAGAGAACCAAGTGCGGGAGTATGGGGACCTAATTGGGAAGGCTCATATCGTGTCAGTAATGTAGTATAACATGGAACGTATCACCTCAAAAGGCTTAATGGTTCTGAAGTTTCATGAGCTTGGAATGTTGAACATCTTCACCCTTATTATCAGTAATTTCCAACTCGTGTATAGCTTACTCGATCAGTGTTTCACTTGTAATTTTTCTTTGTTGTAAATGTTGTGAATAAGATTATCTTAATTCTTCTCAAAGAATCACTTGTGTCATAATCTCAAGTTTTTTAAATAATCTTATTATTTACAACGATTTCAATTTTTATGATTAGATATGCTATATTTGTTTTGTAAAGTACTTAAGTTATAAAAGTGATATCACAATTAGTCAAAAGTTCTTTTATATATTGTAAAATATTTACAAAGGATGACCTGGAGCTATAATAAAAACAAAAAGAAAGTATAAAAAGACTCTTTGCGAGCAAAAGGGAGAACGGTCATTGGCCTTTAGTACTAGAATCCCTAACTTCAGTTACTAAGACCTCTAGGTCGTTCGGTTGATCACTGACCTCTGGGTCGTTCACTTGATTTTCAGGGGCCTTTGCTTCTTGTTGACAATCTTTTAGGGCAAGCTCTTGTTCTTTTTGCTCTTCGAAAAATATCATGAAAGAAAGAGCAACTTGGTACTCCTTAGAGATATCCATGTTAGGATTGTTCGACGCAAGCTGTAAATAGCTTACAATGCCCAATGAGCAGTCTTCCTCTCCATCTCATGTTTTTGTTGCTATCTGCTCGGTCAACGAAGTGATTCATCTGTGAGCCAATTCAATATCTGTCTACCTTACTCTCTTTTCTTTTTCTGAGTTTTCCCATAACTTAGCTCGAGTCTTTTCTACTACTTTTTTGCACTCTAAGTTCTCTCGTAACTTCTTTTCTCTTTGGCCCAACTCCTTAGTGAGCCTCGATATTGTTAGTTGGAGCTCTTTATTATCATCATCCTTCTTCTAGAGCTCAGTCTTCTAGAAGTCTACTATTTGCAAAGTAGAGTTCCTGTCTGTCATATACACATTTGCTTGAATGTGGACAGCTTTTGTAGCTTTATCTAAAGTCGCAAGATCTTGCTTCAACTTGGCAATCTCCTCCTTCATTTTGTAGTTGATGTTCATCTTATTATGGGCCAATTTAGAGCGAGCAAAGACTGCAAGGAAAGGAATAAAGAGTTAGTTTTGTCTTTAAAAACTAAAAGATTAACTTATATGAAAGAGTTCTTGAATAGAATGAGTCGTCTTACCTAGCCTTGCATTTGAAGTGTAGTGGCCACCAGGTCAATAGGTCGGGAGGCCATAAACCTATCAAAGGTTGTGGCTAGCTGACATTCTAAAATGGTATAAACCACCAGCCATAAATGGTTTGGTAGTTGCCCTAAGAGGTCTAATACGGACGGGTCATGCCTCGTTGCAGTAGTGACCCTTTCGACCTTTTCTTCGCCTGTTTTCTCCTAAGCGACCATGGAAACTCCCTCTTTTCCTTGCAAGATCCCAAGGGTAGTCAATGTCTTAGGAGTGTTCTTTGAGGTCGTCCTCGTAGTAAAGAGTTGATAGGGTTGTAGCCTATTTAGCAATATCCTGAAGCCTTCTAATTCTGATTCAATTTCTTCTTCGATGGGTATTCTTTTTCTCTTCTTCGTCTTCGAGGCCATGGTCTTCTTCCTTGCTGGATGAGTAACAATGGAATAAGGAGCTTCTTCACGTTGCTCAGCAAGTGGTTGCCTTGCGACACCAATTTGTATCCCTGTTACAAGGATGTCTTTGGAGGTCACTCCAACTGTTCTAGTTGGATTGATTTTGGGGAATGCAAACCCCCAAGACTTCTTCAACGTCTTTGTCATCTTCGGTGGCATGGCTGCTACATAGCATACAAACAGATCAGGAAAAAAAGTTTACTTTTGTTAAAAAGACTTAAGTTTTTCTATATAAGAAATACTTACGAGTTGAATCGTCCAAGTATGCATCGGGATTCAAAAATTTGTATCTTCGAGGATTTGCAATAGTCACGAGCAGCTTTGCGTCAAACTCTGATCGTGTAGTCGACCAAATGCTTCGATACGGCTGCAATCAGCTAGCACAGACAACCTGGTCTATTTGTTTTCTGCAAGGAAGCAAAAGTTTCACTTAATATGTTAAAGAAAAGTTAAAGTTAAAAGACAAGCGATCTAGAAATTAAATGGAAAACCTACTTAGTTCCTTAAATCTATAGACTCCATCGTACTTGAAGAAAAAAATATTTGATTACGTAAGCCTCCACATTGCTAGGATAACCAAATATCCCTCCCTTGATCTTTGATCACTTAGAGAGGTAGTACGAGTCTTTGTCTTTGCTCTTCTTTAAATAATAAACACAACCAAACTCCTCTGTTGTTGACTCACCAAGGTTGTGCTTGCCAAATGCAATATACATAGAGACCATTATCATATATGCATTTGGTGTCAGTTGGAATGGTGCAACCTAGAAATGTTCGAGAATTGACCTGATGTAAAGGTGAAGGGGTACCCTCACACCACATTTGAAGATCGCTTCCGAGATCATTAAGAGGGAATCCTAAGTAGTGTACGACCTATACCGATACATGACCACGTCGATCGCGTACTGGTCTATTGCTTTCTAAATCCCTTTCTTTGTAATGATAGATCGTATCACCTTTCCAGGACCTACGAAGGTGCTCGTTGGTTGCGAGCTTCAGGGACCTGCCAAGGTGCCTAGTGGTTGCGACCTTCCCTCTCCAGTTGTTCTCGTCTTAGGGACATCCATTGCCCTTTGAGTCTGTAAAGGTGCAACATGTAGGGGTGACTCAAACTCTGAAATTTGAATAATCTACCTCGTACAACGACTCAGAAGAGTAAAAGAACCCTAGTTTCTTTTTCATTGCCGTCAAAGCTCCTAAAAACCTTAAAAGCTCTTAAGAATGATTTTCTAAAGAACTATACCCTAAGTTTTAACTCTTAAAAGTGTTTTTTTCAAACACTACCCAGAAATGTTCATCATCTAAGTCTATCAGACGTTCATGACCACCATTACCATAAAAACCAAGTTTTTGACAGAAATGAAAAAGAGAAAAAGGGAAAAAATTTCTTTACCTCTCAATTGCTTGGAATGAATGCTCAACGTAACTGGGAAGAGGATGAACTGATTTTTTGGTGTGAAAATGTTGTTTTCTCTCTAAAGATCTAAATTTTTTGAAAAAAACTAAGAATGAGTTTAAGGTTTTATAAGGTAGAAGACGATGCTTAGTCTCTTTTATAAGCGACTTTTGGGCAAGAATGCGCTTCCAACTATAGATTATGACCACGTGCCTCCAATCCGTGCGAAGAGTGATTGTCACACTTTGTGAAAATCAACTGACATTTTCTTTATTGAAATAGCCAAGTGCCAGCATGGTTATCTCCTCTATAATAAATGTGCCCTCATTCGCATTTAATGCTTCAAAAGGGAATGTCGTTTTAGCATGACTTGCATTTAATGCTCATGGCTGATACTTATTGCCTAGAGACACGTCTATCGGATAAAGCTTATTTTATTGACCAAGCCAACTGTCAAGTGCAACGGATAACATCTGAGGAGATCGTTCAAATAAGACATTTTTTTTCACGTGTCAAACTCGAACACCAAACGAGATGATTCTCAGCTTTCAATAGCAAAATGTTTTAAGTGTTTTCAGGTTGTGAATGACAAATAAAGTTCGAAACACATTTTTATAGCATTGGACTAGATCTAGTTCAGGACGTTAGACCTTTGTGAATTATCACGTCAGGTCGCTTATGTAACTCTCGAAATCCATGTCATGATCCACACTCAGTTCGTTGATCGGATAAAGCTATCAGCCTCATGTCGTTTGTAACAATGTGGTTGTTCTCAGCTATTGGCTCGAGCAAACATTCCTGGAGACAAGTCAGGTCACGGCATAATCATGGAATTCTCAAGATTCAATTCTTGAACCTTAAGAGCTAGGGAGCTTCTGTTATGCCTAAAAAATCAGGGCTGATGTAAGCTTATATCAACAAGTACCAATCAGAGTTAAAGAAGGCTTTGTGCTATCCAAGAGCTGTCACGTCGCCCCAAGATAGAAGGAATACTACTGTCATAAACCCAGCAGATTCAAGTTTTGTCTATAAGTGAATGAGGACCGCACACTTGTCCAAGCCTTAGATAATTTGAGGATATTTCCTAAGTTATCAGCAAAATGGAGACAAGGAAAGACTTGCAAGTTACCTACCCACTTGGAGATTTGTAATCATTACCTTGAATTCAGCTACTATAAATATAGGACTTCCCCTCTCATTTTCAAGATTCTGATTGTAATCTATATTTTTAAAGCAAATATAACCTACAAGAAAGAGACTGACTTGATATTCTCTCTGAATAATCAGTTATTGTATCTCTGCTCGTTGTTCGATGTATGTGACATCTTGTAAACTCTCATATATAAAAGAAACAGTGGACGTAGTGTAAAACCCCTCCCTAGCCAGGTATTTCCTAAGTATCCCTTGGCCATTGAGAACCTAAAAAACGCACGCCTAGGAAAGAAGTTTATTTTAAAATCCTATTTAAAGAATAAACTTGTAGTTTAAAACATATATATAGATATATGTGTTTAATTTTTTTCCTTAACTATAATAAGATCATTGTATAATAAAAAAATATATATATATAGTTTCCTTTCTTAGAGTAAATTATGAAATCCATAGTAATACTTACTAGAACATACACACTTTTATAAAATTTACTAGCAATTTGATTTCTTTTATTAATACAACATATTTACTCCATTATAGAACATGGACATAATTACTACATTATGAAATATGAACATAATTACTACACTAAATATTAGTAAAACCATTCAATAGTCATCAATAAAGCATCCCCTCATGCTCATAGCGTCCCTTGGAATCCTCTCACAACTTCATGCCTTAATCCGTACCTGCAAAACATTTTAAAATATTTCGTGGGGTGAGCGTTAATCGCTCAGGAAGGAATATGGCCATTTATAAACTATTAAGGTTCATTATACAAGTATATTACTTAGGACTTTACCTACCTATAAAACATGACCTTCATTCTTTGACATAACAAGTTCATAAAACATATCATACATTTTAGACTTTTCTCATAAACATAAGTCATAACATAACCATACATAATATAACATAGAACATATATGACTTATGAAATATTCATGTACATGGCATGCTTATTTGTTTTGTCTATATACTTGACGATTTCATTAGTCTTTGTTATTCGATCGGATTCATTTGAATAATTACCTTGTTCTTGGTTTATACCTCAAGAGACTCATGGAATTCATTCTTTAACATTTTATAAATTTCTCATAAGACAACTAAATAAGCTATATGCATTACCATTATGAATGCAAACATATGGACTAACATCCCCATGCTCAATCATACTATATTCTTCTACTAAACTTCTTAACTTAATTCATTCAATTTCTCATACAATTCAAGGAATTTTGGTATTAAGTTTATTCAAGGGTTTATTAGAATTAGAAACAAATGGGAATTTCCATTAAGAAGTTGGATGCCATATAGTTCATCACTTTTCAAGCAATTTTTACCTTATCTTCCAATTCGAACTGGTTCTTGCCTAAAACACAAAAGTTTTAGGTCTGTTTCTCAAATTTTTAACACTTCAAGAATCAACTCAATCGGACTTCTATAACTTCAGTTATGACTGATTCAGTGAAGCATGTACAGTATAAGTCTTAAAACAGCCAAATCCGAATTCTATTCATTTTAACCGTGTCATCTTCATTTGCACATTCATATTATTTGCCATATCATTCTAAGTATAAAAGGCCATATAAACCTCCCTTTTTACAGAACCAAAAAGTGCCAAAACATCGTCCAACTACAAACCTCTTAATTGGCATAATTATCCTCCATATGCACACATACACCAATCAACACACCCATTTAAACAACTCATAACCAAAACATAGCATCACACTCATATTAACATAAATAAATGTAAGTTTCATAAACCCTAGGTGTTATCAATTGTAGTCATAAGGGAGATTTTTTTTCCTTACCTTAGTATTCAAAGCACAAAGGTACTCCTCCTTGGCTCCAAAGTTTCACCTTTCTACCTTACACACATAACCACTTATGAATTTCTCTTTTAACTATAAAATTCAGAAAAACTAGGGTTTTGAAACTCACCTTTAACCCTGAAATTGAAGTTCTTTAAGGGTGGATGGTGATCTCCTTTGAAAATCAACTTGAAATCCTAAGAAAATTTGAGAATAAAAGCTTGGATTAGTGGCTTTTATGGTGGATTTGAGAGATGAAGAAGAAGATGATACATTTGGGGTCTCCAAGGCCGACTACTCTCTCTTTAAACCTTGTAAATATTCATTCCATTGATACTCTAATGTGATTGGTCAATAAAAGTTAGATGTAAAGGTCATTTGGCATAAATTTTTCATATAAGGGCGTTTTGGTCATTTCTACCACAACATAAAGATAAGTACTCATTTAATGCCATTTGACTTCTTTAAAACACTTAACCATTAAGCAATTCTATTAGGTAAATGACTAATTTACCCTTGATGCACTTTTATGGACACTTAAATCATATGGTTTTGTATGAAAAGACCATTATACCCTTGGTTACCGTTTATGCCATTTAACCTTATCAATCAACTTTATGGCCATTCTACCCTCATTTCTCTTCAATGACCTCACCCTTTACACTTTATAATGGCCACATCTCGAAATACATGTAAATTGACCATTTTACCCTTCCATTCAAAAAAGAAAATTACTTGAAAAAGTAAATTTCATACCTTAGGACATCGGAATAATAACGTGGGGTTTACACGTATGAATTGCTTTAAGCATCTGAACCACTTTAAAAATCATCTCTCTCATTTATAATTTTGTCTTTGCATTCAATATTATTGTGTAACCTTGTCCTAACTAGCCTTGAACCAATTATATCGCGTGTAATTTCTAATAATGGCTTAACACTTAACACGTGTAAGTCGTTGGTGTAAAAAACAAGTATCAACAAAATTATTTCGACCAAGTCTAACCACCATTTCCTTTCACAAAATACACTTTCCAATAGCTTATGACTATTTTGGAAATCATTTTTTTCCTTGTAAATGACTTTGTCTGCATTGATTAATATCTCAGTCTTGTATCTAATTAATCAATGATAAATGATTTCACACAATTATTCATTAATTAAAACCAAACATTCATAATTAATACGGTTGATCATACAGAAAAGAAAAATCATGCAAGTACATGTATACTTAACATGATATTAATTAAGTTTTTGCCTTCAAAGAGTTCAATTGCGTAACCTGTTTGTGACGTGTTTTCTGTGGAGGTGGAAAAGGATGTAATGAATGAAATCAGCAATTACAGGTTGAGGAAAACGAATATGAACATGGAATACGTCAAAGGCATAGCTTCTATGAATACGGTCTAAAAAGCTTAGAAGTTGTGCATTTTGTTGAGATCACAATAGAAGTCCTTCACTTTTGACTCTATGTATTATTTTTTATTGTCTTTCAATGACATTATAAGGATTTTGCTATATGATATAGAGACTCTAATATGTTCAATTAACTTTTATTTTATTAAAGAAATAACAAAGATTATTAAGTTATAAGTTTATGATCCAACAATCTGAATACATAGAATAACAGTTTTAGATATTACACAGTTATAAGTTTACAATAAAGCTAGGGACACCGAAAAACTTGCACCGAAATTGTGTACTGGCCTACGTGTACCAGTTGCGTGAATTTTTTTTAACTTTTTTCTAGTGAACGGTCGTCCAAAAAATTTAGATAGTACACACATACAGATGATGTGATACATTGGTCTTACCTATATATATTTTACCTGAATTTTGATTCAATAATATGCGGAATGTAAACCAACTTACTTATTACCTAAAACACACAACCTTCATATTGATCTCCAACAAGAACCAAACTGCACTTAATCCCCAAAGACAGTAAAACTAAAGAAAAAAGCAACTCAAGAAGTGTAATAAGGTGAAAAGAAGGAGTGACGTACATGAAAGTAAAATCATAGCTAAATATAAAGATCATCAGTTAATTAACTTCTCCTATTCAAGCTTTTGCTTCACTCTTCATATCCCAAATCCCAAATTGAAGTCACTCCTTGACCAGTTGTCTCCCCTTGTAAAGCATTCACATCAGTTGCTTCCATGCTTCTCTGGACGTCAAATGCTCCATCAATGGCTAGATCTTCAATTCCAACATCCCAAAATCCTCCATAATCTTCCAGTGCTCCTGCAGCATTAATGCCCCCTGCTGCAACCTCTCCAACTTCTTTCACACTTTCATTTGCACTACTGTTGTTCCCATATTCAACCTTCTTCAGCTCCGAATTCAGCCATTCCTGAAGATTCAACCCTCCTTTGTTGCTATCATCTACAGAACTGGGAATACTCATCATTGGTGGACTGAGAGAGCTCAGAGTGCTATTTGTGGTGGAGAAGCTTCTCCAGGCTGATGAATCTGAGTCCAGATCAATATTTTCTTCAGCACTATGCTCACTCTCCTGATCCGCCCTATATGAACACTGAGACTCATGGTCGCTTCTTGAGTTCTTGTCCACGAATCCTACCCCAATTTCATTTTGCTGGCATTTCGAGTTCTGGCACGCATAAAGAGTGTTCTCTTGAACCTCTCTCTCAAACACACACTTCCTTTTCTCACTTCCATGCTCATCTTTCTTGCTTCCTTCAGCTTCTCCTTCTTCTTCTTCTGCTGTTATTTTGAGACACTTCTCAGTGAGCTCCAAAAGCGCTTCTTCCTGGTTAACCACTTTCGACCAAGTGGCCGACTCTCTCGCGGTCATTTTATGCTGCAAAAACTTCGATTGTCTCACCAATCTCCTCACTTTATTCAACTCCGAGGACATGTGTTTGATCACCGACGCCAAAACACTAACCTTCCAGGCCTTCTTCAAATCATGAGGCTTCCTATAAGGCGGAAGGCCGTGTTCCTGAGACATCCCTTGCTCGCCCCACCAATTTTCTTTCCCCGTCGGCCACCACGGAGGAGCCAAACCTCTGTCGAGCGGAAACCGCCTCTGCGACGGAGTACAATGTTGCATCAGAGCCGATAAAAGAGACCCCAGAGTCGTATCCTGCAACTCATAAAGAAGATACATATTCGAAATCAAGTCCACCTCTCCATCTTCGTTCTCCAAAAGTGGTGCCATGAACTCAGCAACGGCGAGAGGAGCTTGTTTGTCAAAACAAACTTTTTCTTTCCACCATTCTCGCAAGCTATCAGATGAGCCAGTTACAGGTTTTCCCTTTTCAGGAACAATCCCATAGACGAATCCTTGGCCTTTGCAGACCTCCATGATTTTCACCATGTATTTGAGGATCGAATCTTGAGCTCTTGACATCTTCTTCTGCCGGGACGCTTGTTGTCTTGAAGAGGATTCAGCTTCTTCGACTTTGTGCTTCTCCTTGAGCTTTTGCATCCGCGCACGATCCTTCCACATCCGCTTCTTGAGCTCATCATAGTCTATCTCTTCCGACTCATAATCCGGTTCTTCTCCTTTTTCTTCATGCTCATCCAAACCAGGAATCAAAGGATATTGATAAATTTCAACCATGTTTGCCTCGCTACTTTTAGTTATCTATACACACCTCCTTTCTTCTTCGCAATAAGGAAACTAGTCACTCGCTTTTCATCTGTATCGAGTATGTGGTATAAGACCAAATTCAAAGTCGCAGAAATATATATACAACCACAACGGCGGTGTAAGTACACGTACAACCAAATATCTTACAGACGTACCACGTTATCCGGATACATAAACTATTACGCGTATTAATCACTATTACAATGGATGATTTTGAAACTTTATTGATCCACCGCAAGATTATGAACTCTTGTGGCGTAATCAAGCTTGAAGACAAATAACTATTCACGATGTGAAGAGCCGAGGGGATGATTTTGAGAAGGGGGAGGTGGGATTTGATGAGGTAATTGGGAGCTAAACTAAGCGTGGAGAGTTTGACATAGAAGGCGAAACCACGAGGGAGCTTACGTAATTTGTAAGCTTGTTTGTGACTGCATGGAAAGCTATTTAATAATGCAGGCAGAGGCTCTTTATCACTTGGAAAAGTTTTAGGGTTGTCAAGACGGATATCTCACATCATTCTATTCATATATTTATTCATTAAAAATTAATTATATATGTGATAATTTTAAGGAACACGTCTATCGTAAGTTAATTTAAACATATCGAATAAGATGAATAATTTAATACATTGATGTAGTGATTAGGATAGTGTTTTTTCGATACGAGTTGTTTCGACGAAGTCCAACCACCATTTCCTTTCAGAAAATTAATACACTTTCTAATAGCTTATGACCATTTTGGAAAGCTTTTTTTTTTTTTTTTTCCCCTTTAGAAATGACTTTTGTATCTAATTAATCAATAATAAATGATTTTACATAATTATTCATTAATTAAAACCAAACATACATGATTAATACGGTTAATTAATTATACAGGAAAAAAAAAAAAAAACCATACAAGTACATGTATACGTAACATGATATTAATTAAGTTTTTGCCTTCAAAGAATTCAATTGCGCAACCAGAAACTTGAACATTTAGTGAGGACTGAGGAAATCCATGGAGATATTTGGTCAGAGTTCTATTACGTAACTTCAAGCTTATATTGACCATTCATTAAGGAAGTGCATGGGCTACAGTTGGTCCTGACCTAAGCTTTAGTTAATATTCATGACGAAATTAGATGAAGATGACAAAACATCTTGCGTATAAACCTGAAAATATTGCCCTAATTTTCAACATTGGAAACCCTAAAATACGCTAAGAGATTTGCTTCAAATTATAATAATACCGAATGCATGATAAACTAAAATAATGGATTGATGACAATAAATGGATATATTAATTACCCGATAAGTGAATTTATTTGTATAATTAGTTATACATACGCTCATGTGTGGATCGAAAACAATGGATTGATGACAATAAATTTTTCATTTTGAAGAAATTATGTATGGTCGATTATTCGATAAGTGAATTTATTTGTATAATTAGTTATAAATACATTCATGTATGGATAAAAAATACGTGAATTAACGATTAATTAATGTTTGTTAACTCATATTTAGTTAACAAATGTTTTATATTTTAAGTCCGGATTTAAAGTCTATAAGATAAGGAGAGCTTCTTGTCAAAACTTTAAAAGAAAGAGTTTGACAATATTTTTAAATTAAATTTAAGTTGAAAGATCAAGAATTTATATATGATTTTTTTATTAAACGATTGAATATTGATGTACAATTCTATCGTGCCAATGATAATATTATTGGTCCGGTTGTTTTATTATTTCATATCTTATTCCCAAAATAGTTGTTTGTTTAATTATTTAGGAAATATTATTATATTTTATTTAATTACTTTTAGACCCCTTAAGTTTATTAATTTAATTAAACACTCCCAAAAAAAGTTTAAAAACTAACAAAAACACCCTCACCCACCCATAGTTACCAGATTCCAGCAACCACTGTCGGTGGTAGCCGAAATCTGTCACAACGGCGTAGAAATGATCGGAAATGGCCAGTGATTCGTCGATCTGGCCTTTTTCAGCTAGATCCACAGTGAACCTGGCAGGAAAAGGCCAGATCTAGCCGTCAACAACGGCCAAAGAAATGGTCATCATTGACGGTCAACAACGGCTAAATCTAGCCTTTTACAGCCATCGACGTCCAGATCTGGCCTTTTCCGGCCAGATCCATGGTGGATCTAGCCAGGAAAAATCGGATCAGCAAGATCGCCAAATACAGTCTGCGTCGTAACACCATTTTTCGGCTAGATTTCGACGATGGTGGCCGGAATCTGGCACTATGGGTGGGTGGGGATGTTTTTGTCATTTTACAAAAAAATTATTTATTGGGGTGTTTAGTTAAATTAGCAAACCTAAAGGGTTTTTTGTTAATTTTTAAATTTTACCTCTTAATAATCACCCTATTCAACTACCCAACATTATTCCCAAAATCCTATCTAAAATATCTAACCAAACATACCAATATGATTTTTCATAATTATTTGATTGATACTATTCAAGTATTCATTATTAATTCTTAATATTTAAGTATTCATTATTATTTCTTAATATTTAAGTATTCATTATTAATTCTTAACTTATACCACTTGGAAAAATGTATGATTAATAACCCAATAATCTTGGAGAATTTATAATACAATTTATCCCACTTAGAAAAATGTATGACTTATTACATTATTAATAAGTTTAATATAAGATTCTTAATTTAAGTTTAATTCTCGTTATAATCATTGCTTGATGACTGAAATAAAAACCCTGATTTTTGCAAATAGGTTTTAAAATTAATTAATTAATTATTATTTTTCCTTAGTTTAGATGAACAGTATTTTTCCCATGTTCGATTCTCCGTTGGGTGCAAAAGTAATATCTTATTATCTTTGCTTATGATTTATATCAAAGACTGTCGTGGTGGTTTGTTATGGTATAATTTCTCAGTTAACCCGAAAAAAAAAAAAAAAAAAAAGAGGCTATTCGATAGGATTAAACCATACACAAAATTTATTTTACTTTTTACAAACTAAATAAATCACATTCTTAAATGAAATAGATCCTGGCCCTTTATTACTCATCAATTATTTAAATAGATCATAATAATTGTAAATATTATATAATTAAGATGGAGAGGGAACATGAATTTGTATGATAAGCATATGATAAATCTATCTTTACATCAAAATCAAAGTAAAAAGGAAAAAAAAATGATCATTAAAGATGACTTTAACATATCCTAAGTAAATACAAAGATATAAATAAAGTGCAAATTAAATAAGATAATGTTTAATAATTTTGCTTTTTGCTTTTCTTTTTAATAATTTTGACAAAAGCCTAAAGGAGGACAGGCTAGCAACTCATCAAAGATGTACAAAATTAAAGAACAAAAGAGGCCTCACAAGGGATCCACAATATTCTTGTAAGATTTATTAATTGATTTCTTAAATTATTAAGAAATCATATATATAATATAATAACCCATTTGAAAAGAAAAAAAAAATCCCAATTTTTCAAATTAATTTTATTTTTTGAAAAGTTTTAAGTGAAATCATAATAATAATAATGATTAATTGCCTAAATTGTTCTAAACAACTTGAATGATAAAGGTTAGAAAAATAAATTAGAGTTCTTATATTGGTAATTTTTATTATGACAATAATAATTACATTTACCAACCAGAATTAATTACATATTTTATGCCCCATCAATTTTTATTTCTTTTTTTTTAAGCTTTACCATGTGCATATCATTTTCACCATTTTTTTTACAAAAAAATAATAATAAAAATAAATATTTTTTTAATCTCTAATTGTTCAAACTTTTCTCTTTGGATTATTTGCTAAAGTGGAATTACATTTCTTCTTTTTGACCTGTCTGCCAAAGGACCCAATTAATTTAATAATTTATCTGACTCAGCAATTAATCACATTATTAATTAAATTATTCACATGAGATCTATCCCTGTCAAGCTTCAATTTTATAACATTAACCTCCATCCTGGTTTTAGGCGGCCAAGATTCTGTTCCCCATTAAATAATAATAATAATAATAATCCTTTCAAAGTATACTCGATGTACAAATTTATAAGTAAACATGTATATTAAGAGCATATATTATATTTCCGCCCTCTCAAAGTATGCCATGTTGTTGATTTGTACATGTATAACGATAGTAAGATTATTAAACATTTATGATAATTCTAATTAAGTAGGTGCATAATTAGTGTATTTATATCCGCTCAACTTATCAAATCTGATACAGGTGTACAAGTCTACGGGTAAAAATATATATTACGAGTGTATATATATATATATATATATATATATGTCTATTCGATGTATGCCACGTCATTGGCTTATACACACATAATGATTGCACATGTATTATTATATACTTACGTTCATACATTATTAGACATGTACATAATTGGTATAATTATACCTGATCAACTAATCAGATGTAACGTACACATACATCATAATTGAAAAGGTGTTTAATTGACATATACAATTCTATTCAATCAAAACTCCCACATCGTCGAGTGTAACTAAATGTACGTTTTCATTGTATTCACTTATCCTGACTTTCTTTAAAACAAAAAAATATTTTATACACACATTATTAGTAAATTAATATTTAATCATTTAACTTGAGGCTTGACCACAATCCACAAGACCTTATATGGAAAAAAATAATAATAATAATAATAATAATAATTAATCACTTGCTTAATTAACCTAACTTTAAGCAAAGGAAAAGATTGAAAAGAATATTGAATTTAAGTAAGTGGGACGTTACTAAAATTTCAACAAATGACCAGAAAAACTGCAAAAGTGACCACTATTTCCTCATAAAATGAAAGAAAAAGGTTATTATTCATTATTTTTTTTATTATAAAAGAGAATCCAAAGGTAGGGGCAATTGTGTCCATATGATATTCTTCACCATTTCCAATAATAAAAACAGAGAACATGTATTCTCTCTGACAAATTTTACTGTTTTCAACATTTTCTTCTCTATACATTCATTAAAAGTGACCCTAGTTGGCTATTTCTCATCCATTCACAGCTCTATAATTAGGACCTATCAGAAAATAAATAAATAAATATGTACAACAAATAATATTAAGGATCAATTTCAAAAATTATTAAACACCCACTTGTTAAAATTACTAAAAACCTCTTAAAATATTGAAAACTTTCTAAAAACCCTTCAAAAAATTTGAGAAAAATGTTAAAAAAAAAATCCTCCATTAATGTTAAAAAACTAAAAATAAATAACTACAACATTAATTAAAAAAATTACTCCTATTAAACAACACCCTCCTCTTAAAATTACTAAAAAGCTTTTAAAATATTGAAAAATTTACTAAAAACCCTTTAAAATATTAAAAAAAAAATTTAAATTTTACTAATATAACATTATAAATGATCAAAAATTAATCAATTATGATAAATATTCCATAATAACAAAACATTTATATAACTACATAATCGAATTTCCTTTGCATTACCCATATAAGTTGGTTTTAATCTTAAACTATGCAATAATCATATTTTATTATCATTCAATCTAAATCTAATAATAATTATTGACTCATAATAAGTGATTAATTGAGAAGATATCTAATTAATTAAGTAATAAAAGCAAAATCTTAAGGCATGGGTGACAGAAAGATGAATCTCAAACAATAAGGGGTGATTTGTAGGAACGTAAACCTTAGGGGAGTTCCATAAATTAATCCTCCGTTTGCATTTGAGTTTTAGAGACGTACTGATTCACACGCAGAGAACGAGGCAACTCTATCTCTGTTCTCTCTGTCACACAGATTCCCTCTCTCTCTCTCTCTCTCCATTCACTTTTTTCTTCTTTCTTTACTTTTCCAACCTTTTATTTTCGTCCTTTTCTCTCTCTCTCTCTCTTCACATTTCTGCAAAATCTTGATTTCATTTCAACCAACAGGCACCTCTTTTGGCTCCTGCTACGTTTCTTTCGCTCGTTTCTCTCTGTTGATAGCTTCCATTTCCTATAATTAATTTAATGCCCTTAAATTTCTGACCCACCAAACTCTTCTGTTCTTTGCTTTTCCTCCTTGTTCCTTGCTCCTTGAAAGCTACTCCTCCCCTGTTTCACTCTTTTTTTTTTTTTTTTCCTGTTTTTTTACTCTCTTGTCTTACTTGACACTAGGGTTGATAAGTCCACTGAAACCATGTTATAATCCTCTTAAATGAGTTTTCTCCAAGTGGGTTTTTAGTTTTGTGAAGTCTTCTGCTTTTACAAGTTTTAAAGAGGTTTGCTCTGTTTTCCTCTCTGTTTTTAACTTTAACTCTAGGGTTTATACAAGGTTTTGCCTTTCTGTTTTCTTCATTTTGTTAGCTTTTTTAGGCTTTAGTATTTGCAACATTTTGCGTTTGTAGAGTGCAATGAGGTTTGTTGTTGAAGTTGTTTCACGGGTTTGATTGGCTGATTTAGTATAAGAAATGAAATAAATTTTGAAGTGAAAATGGGTTTATCAAGTTCAAAAACTGAGAGAAATGAAGCTTTGCGTTTGTGCAAAGCAAGGAGGAAATTTATCAAACAAGCAATTGATTCAAGGTATGCATTTGCAGCTGCTCATGTTTCTTATACTCAGTCCCTTAAAAATATTGGCATTGGTTTAAGGAGATATGCTGAGGCTGAGGTTTTGATTGAGTCTTCTTTATCAACAACATCAGCCACTGAGCTTGACAAAACCCCATCACATTCATCATATCCATCACCATCTCCTTCACATATTAATGAAGTGTCTGATTCGCCATTACACAATGAGCAAAGCCCTAGCCTTAGCCTTAGCCCTAGCCCTAAGCTCAATCACATTTCGCCACCCGCGGCGGCATATGTAGGCTATATGAGAACTGCTAAGACTGCTTCTGTAACTGTTATGATGAATGCAAATAGTGGTGTTAGTGGATTTGTGGATGATGAATCAGTGGCAATGCCTTTGCCGCCACCACCACCTCCTTTTGAGTCAGGCTCTTGGGACTTTTTTGACCCTAGTGATGAGAGTGAGAGCTTTAGGTTTGTGGGGCATAATGGGGGGCTTGATTTGGACTTTGAGGATACGAGAGATTGGGGACAGTTTAGGACTGAAAGTGTTGGTGTTGGTGATAATGTGGTTGAGAGAAAGGGGAAGTGGGCAAAGGTTGGTTCAGTTGGGAGTAGTGAATATTGTGAAGGCAGTATGAAGCCTGAATTGGGGCAAAAAGCTTCTGAAATGACTGGTGAACCTGTGGAGTGTAATGCGGCTAATGGTTGTGGGATGAGCTCCGGAGGAGTTGAAGCAAGGCAGGTACGCTTGGAGCGAAATGCGAGTGGATTGGTGGGAACTTCAAGGGTAAATGATGCTCTTGAGCAATCGGGTTCGAAGAAGGAGAAGACTGCAGTGGATAAAGATTTGTGTGCGGAAAGAGAGGACCCGTCAGAGTTCATTACTCATAGAGCTAAGGATTTTCTCTCGAGCATAAAGGATATAGAGCACCGTTTCTTCAGAGCATCTGAATCTGGCAGGGAAATGTCTCGGATGCTTGAGGCAACCAATATCAGGGTTAGAATTTCTGAGGCAAAAGGTAATCATTTTTGTTGATTATCCTATTGCTTCTAGTATGGTAGATTGGATATGGATTCTTCAGCATTCTCTTGCTATATGATTTTGATTTCTTTTTGTGCTTAGTTTCTTTTTAATGATTTTTCATACCAAGTTCTTTCTTGTAGGGAGTTCATCTGCCTCAGATGCTTTGGCAGCGTTTCATCTAGGTTGCTGCTGTCGGAAGAATGGACCCGTTTCCGGTGGTAAGCTTTTGTTGGTGTTAATAAATTTCACAAGCCCATGTAAAAAATACACAATTTATGCATTTACTGGGCCATTTTTTAAGTGGTTTGCTAATCTAGATCTAGTTGGCTTCCCTTTGCTTCATTGACTTTGTTCTCCAACACAAATTGATGAACAGTTCTATCTAACTAGACAGAATGTAACAGCATTCAGTTGAAAGCTTTGTGCTTGAGCTTAGTTTCTTCAGCACTTGAAGTCTACCGATCAGAATCCTTTATGTTAGCACTTTTGAAAGTGAATATTTTTCTGATTGATGAAGCATTATGTTTAATCAAATGGCTTTTCTTGTATGAAGCTCTTCATTTATCACTTGAACTCTGAGAATTTACTTTTATTTTGACAATATTTAAAACGAATAGGTAGTAGTTATTTCTGTGGCACAGAGGAGTAGTACAACTCAAATTGATTGTGCACGGGATTATATTGATTGATTTTCAATATTTAAGGCTATTAATTGTATAACATTGGAGTGGTTGGTCTCTTTCAATTAATTGGCAATGTTATATGGTGGATGACATTTCTCATTTTCTCCTTTCCTGCATATCTGATAGAATCTTTTTTTTCTTTTCTTTGCCTTAATATAAGTTTTCAATGTTTGTGTAGAACCTGTACAACATGTTACAAAGGTCATTACTTGGAAGCGAGCAACATCTTCAAGGTCATCTTCATCAAGAAATCCACTAAACACAGGAGCAAAAGATGATATGAGTGACAGTGGAAGTGATTTTTTTGAAGATTTCTGCATGATCGCGGGAAGTCATGCTTCCTCCCTGGATAGGCTGTATGCATGGGAAAAGAAACTCTATGATGAAGTGAAGGTATTTGGTTGTAACCATTTTCGTATTAAGAGTTGGTTTTCTTCGTAATCCAATGTTTCATGTTCTGTAAAATCAGGCTCCTTCCATAATTCACCTTGTGTGCATTCATGACGCATTTGAATGATGTTACATATTACAACATTTTCTTTTGATAGGAAGCTAGTTTTTAATCCCATTGGATATTAATGACAGTAGAAAGGGATGTTAGTTTCTAGTCGAATTTTTAATGATCATATGAATCATCTCATATAATCTCAGCCACAGGATCTCTACCTTGAAATGATCTCTTCCTTGCCATTTCTAGTGAAGCCCTTAAAGTCATTAGACTTACCTCATAAATAATGTGCCACGGTTCTTTAACATGCTATTATTATGGTTCTTTAGGCCAGTGAATCTATTCAGAAGCAATATGACCGGAAGTGTGACCAGCTTAGGCACCAGTTTGCAAAGGATCATAGTGCTCACACAATTGATAAAACCCGGTCAGTGATAAAGGATCTATACTCTAGAATCGTAGTGGCACTTCAATCTGTTGATTCCATATCCAGGCGAATTGAGAAAATGAGAGATGAAGAATTGCATCCACAACTTGTAGAACTAATTCAGGGGTAAGACTTTGAAGTTTCTCCAGTAGCCATTTGGTTATATAATTTAATGGCTTGTGGCATTTCTATCCAACTAAAATTATGCTTTAAATCTTCAGCAGAAATGGAACTATAACCTTTGAACCTTGTGCAGGTTGATCCGGATGTGGAAGGCGATGCTTGAATGTCACCATGCACAGTACATCACCATTTCGTTGGCATATCATTCAAGGAGCTCAACAGGAACTCCCCAGGGAGATACCCGCAAACAGATTCTGTCTCAGCTCCTGGAGGAGGTTGAATGCTTTGGCTTGAGCTTTGCCGACTGGGTCAACAGCCTTACATCTTATGTGATAGCTCTTAATGGCTGGCTGCACAATTGCATTCTTCCACAACGAGAGCGTTCCAAAATCAGGAAACCTTTTTCCCCTCGTCGAGCTGTGGCCCCGCCTATATTTGTTCTATGTCGTGATTGGTCAGCTGGGCTCAGCAGTTTGCCATCAGAGGAACTTAGCAATGACATCAAAACCTTTTTGTCTGATTTGCTACAATTAATGCAGCAACAAGCAGAACAGCAACAGGAGAAGCAGAAATTACTTGATGCAAACAATGGAGAATCAGAAGGCAAAGATGACGAGAAAAACGATAATGTCTCTATGAACTTGTGCGGTTTACATTCAAGTTTGGCAAAAGTTCTTGATCGACTGAACAAATTTTCTGAAGCTTCGCTTAAAATGTACGAGGATATTAGACTGAAAAATGATCAAGCTGTAGAGTCATATGCGAGACTCAAGCCAGCCAGAGGTTAAATGTTATGTAATTATCTATATAGACATCTTTAAGTTTGTTGTTGAAAATAGATATATGTAAATTTCAAGATGTGGCATAGAGCTTTTGAGAAGCAGAAATTTTAGAAGAGTGGAGACTTGAAACTGGAAGTGCCAGCTGATTTATAGGCTTTCATGCTCTTGCTTTTATAAAATATTATACTAGTGTTGCTACAAACTTTTGCCTCCATATCTCGTTACTCCTGTTTTCTTTGAGGCCTTATTGGGGACCAAAAAGAGAAAAGGTCCCAGTTTTCCCTTTTTGCTTGATGTGTTTAATTTAGTATTTTGAGTAATATTTCTTAAACATTATTGGTAGATAAAATTGGGTGACTATTACGACATAGAATTTAAAAATTAACAAAAAAATCTCATAAGTTTGCTAATTTAATTAAACACCCTAATACGTAAATTTTTTGTAAAATGATAAAAACACTCTCATTCATCCATAGTTGTCAAGTTTCAGTCATTACCGTCAGAATCTAGTGTTATTCTGCCAGTCGTGCGTCGATCTGGTCTTTTCCTGCCAGATCCACTATGATTTGATCGAAAAATACTAAATCGATGCATTACCGGCCAATAGTGCGTCGTTGTGACAGATTCTGGTCACCACCAACGATGGTTGCCGAAATCTGACAACTATGAGTGAATGGGTCTGTATTTGTCAATTTATAAATTTTTTTGTTAAGAATGTTTTTGTCAATTAACAAACCTAAAGGGTTTAAACAGTTTCTTAATTTAAGATATGATTTTAAAAATAGAGAAATAGAACGTGTATTTGGATTTAGAACAGGGACAGGATAATTGTCAGATAGTGGTGAAATAATGAAACAAACTTCCTTATATCATTCTTTTCCCTACTCCTTTCAATTTTGACAGAATTTTTATTGTTTAATGTTTATCAACAAGATCCATTGTTCCGTACAATATCATAAACAACTATGCTAAAACTCTTTTCAATTTTCAGCATATTATTCTTCCTGCCTTGTATGCCAACATGGGTTTTGTCCCAGAAATTCTGTATCATATTCTAAGTGGGAAAAAACGAAGAATAAATAGAGTGGGAGCTTTCTTTCATCTATTTTTGCATCCACAATTGATTCAAATGTATCCATCACTGTTTTTTGCTTTCTGTTGGAGTTTTAGAATCCAACATGCTGTGTGTACTGAGCATAAGCTTCTGATTGCATGGCAATTGGGGCCCTAGTAACATGGTCTGGGAGATCGAATGCATCGATAAGTTCCCCGGCAATATTCCTCACTTGGAAACTCAAGTATTCTGACAGCTTGTGAATAGCCTGCAGAACAGGATACAAAATTATCAATCAAGCTGTGTGAGATGTTTCGGCTTTGGAGAAATCAGGAGAAATATTATAATATTATAATTGATTCATTACTTAAGATATATGAATACCTTAGCTTTGTTAGGAGCCACATAATCGACATTTCGGTAGGTTCCAATGTCATTCCAGATTCGGTCCAAGGCATAAAGATCACAGACAAGCTTTAGAGCAGCTCGAGAACTTGGATCTGGACATCTGGTGGATACATCAAAGCCAAATTTGAAATTGAAAGTCACAAATCACAAAGCAAAGAAGAAATGAACCTCTAAAAGACAGACATACTTCTGGACAGCTTCGATAAACTTTTCTAGGATGACTGACTCAATATGGGA
>CM047901.1:630883-647909 GCA_026229545.1 Pistacia atlantica | reverse complement strand
TTGAATATACAAAATACTTCATAAAATTTATGCACACCTTCTATTCACATATTTTACTTGCAACTTGGTGTCATATTCAAAAAATGAATTTGAAAATGAAAATAATTCAGATTTTGGGTGTGTTTGGTTTATTATTTTGGATAGAATTTTGGGAATAATATTGGGTAGTTGAATAGGGGAGTATTACGAGGTAAAATTTAAAAATTTATAAAAAAAACCCCTAGGTTTGCTAATTTAATTAAACACCCCAACATATAATATGATAAAAACACCCCCACCACCCAGCATAGATGCTATTAGGCCACTACCACCTGGAATCTGGTCGCATACGATACGACATGGTAGTCGGATCTATGTCGTAACACGTCACTATGGCCTTTTCGGCCAGATCTACGGCCAGATGTGGTTGTCGATGGCCGGAAAATGCCAAAGAAGTCCATCTTTGATCGTCGTTTTCTATCAACGATGGCCAAGATTTGGCTGTCGCTGATGGCCAGATTCGTGGTGGATCTGGCCGAAAAAGGCCAGATCGATGAACTACTAGCTAGTTACGGTGTGGTGTAGGCGATCATGCATTAGCTACCACGCAGGTGGATGGTTGGCTTAGGAATCGGCAAGTATGAGTTGATGGGGGTGTTTTTGTTAATTTTAAAAAAAAAATCTGGGGTTATTTATGAAATTAATAAACTTAAGGAGACTAAAAGTAATTAAAAAAATATAGTAATATTTCTAGAATAATATGTCAAACAAATTTGGAAAATAGGATTGGAAATATTGGTAGAAATAGGGAGCCAAACGCACCCTTTGATATTTTCAATATTTGAAAATGCTTTCTAACATTCTCTAAATATCTAGTTTGGCACTATAAGACCTTTGTGGTTTTATTCAGGTTTTATTACTAGGTTTCAAGCTTAAAACACATCTATTGAGTATAAGTCTATTAACCCTACTTAAACATTTGATTATCCTAATGCGGGAGCGATATGAGACTTTAGGTCACAACGTTCCAGTTTTTTAAAAAAGTAAAAATAAACACAAATATTTTTTGGAGAATTACTTTCCCCTAAATTGATGCATAAGCTAATTAATCACATTCCTTCCTTTAAAAAAAAAACAAGTTTAAGACAAAACAAAATCTTCTCCTTTTTCTTTTTTCTTTTTAATGTCTTAACCAGAACTCAACTTCCACTCTTCTCCACCAATCCCATCTCACCACGTGTCGCCTTCCAATTGGTTCCCTCCGTAATAAACCTCGAAGTCTTCCACCTTCCAAGTCAAAACAGAGCATCAGAAAACAGAGAATCCTCTGCTTCCTCATTTTTCTCTGTTTTCATTCCACAAAAAAACACAATGAAATCGGAGACTTTAACGTTGATTCTAGTGAATCTCGCCGGCATAATGGAAAGAGCCGACGAGTCATTGTTACCGGGAGTGTACAAAGAAGTAGGTGCCGCTTTGCATACAGACCCCACTGGCTTAGGTTCACTCACTTTGTTTAGATCAATTGTGCAGTCTTCTTGTTACCCTTTGGCTGCTTACTTAGCCACCAGACATAATCGAGCTCATGTCATTGCTCTTGGAGCTTTTCTCTGGGCCGCAGCCACCTTTCTTGTCGCCATTTCAAGTACTTTCTTTCAGGTATGTGTAAAATTTATCTATCTATCTTCTCAACCCTGTGTTTCAAGATTTGGTTCTGTTTTTCTGAAGTGTTTTCATTGTTTTGTTTGTGTTTTTCAATTTATTTATTTTTTTTGGTGGCTATGTAGATGGGTAGATCTAGAGTTTTCAGTTAAGTTGACTTGGTTTTTTGTTTATGGGAGAATTTTAGAAACCATTGTGAGGTTTGAAATATTATCGTAAAGGACCCAGGCTGCTGGTTGGGGGTTTATTTTTGGAAATTTTTATTTTACGAGGGGTAGCGTGGTATTTGTTTAAACTTCATTGTTTGTTTTGTGAAATTCTTCCTTGGTTTACCATGATGTTATGAATTAATTTGATTTTTTTACTTGTTTTAGAGCTGCTTCTTTTAGTAGTGATTTGAGAGCCCCATTTGTGACGCAAAATCTGTGTTCATAAGCCTGACTGGCTGCACATTTTCATCTTTGGTCCTCTCATTTGGTTCATTAGGTGGCAGTCTCAAGAGGCTTAAATGGAATTGGACTTGCTATTGTCACACCTGCAATTCAGTCCCTTGTTGCTGATTCAACTGATGACAGCAACCGTGGCATGGCTTTTGGATGGCTGCAGCTGACCGGAAACATTGGTTCCATCATCGGCGGGCTCTTTTCAGTTCTGATAGCCTCAACATCATTCATGGGGATACCTGGTTGGAGAATTGCATTTCATCTGGTTGGCCTAATTAGTGTCATAGTTGGCATTTTGGTTCGCCTTTTCGCCAATGATCCACGCCACCTGGAAAGCGAAAGTACAGCTAAAGATCAGATATCAGAAAAGTCTTTTGTCTCAAAAATGAAGGACCTAATCAAAGAAGCTAAAATGGTCATCAAAATCCCATCTTTTCAAATTATTGTTGCTCAAGGTGTGTCTGGATCATTCCCTTGGTCAGCTTTATCATTTGCTCCAATGTGGTTAGAACTCATTGGCTTCTCCCACAACTTAACTGCATTCCTCATGACTTTCTTTGTGGTTGCTTGCTCTCTTGGGGGCCTATTTGGAGGAAAACTTGGGGACGTTCTCGCGAAACGATTTCCAAATTCCTGGGAGGATCGTTCTGTCACAGATTAGTTCTGGTTCAGCCATTCCTATTGCAGCAATTTTGCTTCTGGCATTGCCTGATGATCCATCCACAGCATTCATTCATGGCCTAGTCTTTTTCATTATGGGATTATGCATATCCTGGAACGGGCCCCGCCACGAACAAGGTATGTATCCTCAACCCTTTTTGTTATTACTTATTTACTCCCATTGTTCTAGGACTAATTTGAGTGCATACAGTCCAATCTTTGCAGAGATAGTTCCCGAGAAATCACGAACGAGCATCTACGCGTTGGATCGATCTTTTGAGTCCATACTGTCATCTTTTGCTCCTCCTATAGTTGGAATTTTGGCCCAACATGTTTATGGCTACAAACCAGTTCCGAAGGGAGCTTCAGATTCAATAGAGATTGAAACAGACAGGCAGAATGCTACATCACTTGCCAAGGCACTCTACACAGCAGTTGGCATTCCAATGACACTTTGTTGCTTCATTTACTCCTTTCTTTACTGCACATACCCGAGAGACCGTGACCGCGCGAGGATGCACGCCTTGATAGAATCAGAAATGCAACAATTGAAAGCAGATCATTCTCCTTCAATGGAGAAACACTCTCAACTTGATGTTTCAGAGTCGAAAACAACGGATGGGAAGAAAGGAAGCAAAACTGACATAGAGCATGGAAGGGAGGAGACTAATGATTTAGATGATAATGATAAGAAGTACTTGCTTTCCCACGCATGAAATATGAACATTGTGGTAGAAACATCGACAACGCCACTATTTTTGTAAAATTTATAGATTCTTATACAGGATCATTTCAAGTTTATGATCAAGGGAGATCCGCATATGATCTTCAGCTATTTGTCCATTCAAAAGCTGTATAATTTTATGGGGCCTGAGGAGAGTGACATGATCTTCAGCTACTTTATTCATGCAAAAGCTGTACAGAAGTCTGAAGACTTGAGATATGTAAAATGGGAGGCTGCATCTACTGATAAAGTCCATTGTAAACATTAAGATTTTTGTGTGCGTCCGATCGATCACGATTAAGCGCAACAAAGTTACTTGAAAACTTTTGTTTAATGAACATATGAAAGAGAGTTAATAAAGGACTTCTTTTTGGTTTATGAGCTCTTGTATTTTGTGGACAAAAGAAAATGTCTTCTCATCAGATTCTTCATCTTTAATAAACATGTTTGGAGTGTTATTTTATGCAAGCCTTCGAGAGTTAGTGAAATATAAATCGCACCCACCATTTTGGAAACTGGAAAGTATATTGTATACCCATCCAGATTCGTTTACCCCTTTAAAAAAGAGTAAATACATTTTGCCACCCAATGTTTTCCTTAATTACTTTTCCCACCAAAAAGTTTCAAAATACCCTTTTTTTACCCAAAGTTTATATTCTATTACTACCCAAAGACGATTTTGACCAATTTTGGTGGCAAAAATTCTCCCTGTTACCACCATTTGAACCTCTGGTCTCCTTTTTATAAAACCCTTCTTACACTAATACTTGATTTTTCGCTGATTATTGGCCACTACAAAGTTAGGGTTTCTTATTCTTAACTGATTTTTGGTTGATTCCAGCAATGAATATCAATCGGTCACAACCATTCAATCCATCGGCCTCTCTCTACAAAACCCCTCTGACTCTGGCTCCTAATAACTCGCTAAACACCGATTGAGAAATTAAAGTATATTTTAAATATAAACGTAATATAAACTTTGGGTGGGAAAGTGGTATTTTAAAACTTTTTGGGTGGGAAAGTGTCATTAAGGCAAACCTTGGGTGGGAAAGAGTGGTTTACTCTTTAAAAAAAATTAAAAATCTTATATTAATACTTTTACAAAATCGTGCACATTAATATTTCACCATCTAAGGGGATTGGAATTGTAATTAACCTTCATATGGATTACTTAAGATATATTTTTAAAAATGAACATTTAAACATAAGGGGTGGTGGCGCAGTTGGCTAGCGCGTAGGTCTCATAGCTTAGAGTGATCCTGAGGTCGAGAGTTCGAGCCTCTCTCACCCCACAACTTTTTGGATTTTTTCCAAAAGTGCTTTTTGCAGAAGCACTTTCTACTTGTTATTTTAATGGCAATATTTATTAAAGAAAATATAACTTATTGCAAGTAACATGAAAGCTGTAAGTAGCACTTTAAATTTATTGTCCATTAATGTGTCCCTTCTTTAATTTTCATTCAATCTAATAATAGAACATGCTTTTCTGCTGCTTTTTCCCGCAATTTATTAATAAAATTATTTTCAGAACATAATTACTTCAATATTCATATTTATTGAGCCTTAATTATATATTTCATACCAAGGCTATAATTCCTGTAATTGAGACATGAACAAACCAATATCCTTATTGTTAATTATGTTTAATGATAATTATTGTATTAAACTTATGCAAGATTTTACTTTATCTAATAAACTTTATTCAAAATTATGAATATATGATGAATTCTCTTCTTATGTGTAACTTTTTTATAGAACGTTTTTTTGAAAATTAATATTATCCATTATGAACTCAAAATTAAGCAATAATGCCGTTTAATTTAACCCAATATTTTATATGAATTTAAGTCAAGTTAGCATTATTTGTGCTTTTTTTTTTAATATATAATTTAAAAACCCTTTAAACTTAATATAGAAAATAAATTAAAAAAGAAAAGAAAAAGAAAAAAGAGAATGCAAGTTGGGTTTTTATTATTTATTAATGGAAAACTATAATATATATTCTTTCATATCCATTCGTACAATTATTTGCATGGGTATTATTGGGGAAGACAATGACATTTGATAAATTCCCAATAAGAATCAGTGGAAAGAGGGGCCACATTTTGATCTATTAACATCGCGAAAAAAATCCAAAATACGTCAACACTGTTATGTTATGTGTATCACCAACCATTACATTTATGAATTATGACTAATTGTAAATTTTTATTTAATTTTTATTGTTAATGTTAATAATTATATTTATCATATATTACTAATTTGGTAGGTATTATATATATATATATATATATATATAGACTCAGACCCATATAGGGGTCACATGGGGTCAAGTGACCCTGAGTCTCATTATTGGGTTTGCTCTTTGGTTAGGTTTTTTCTTTCGTCTTGAACTAATTTTTGGGAGTGAATTATACCGTGATTGTGCATTCTCTTGAGCTAGCTTTTGAGCTTGAGTCTCAAGCTTTTAGTTATTAAAATAAAAAATTATATGATAAATACATATTAATTAATAATATAAATGACGTGATATTCCTATGGTATCGTAGATTCTTGAGATGTTGGGTTCCCTGTAAAGGAAACCATCTTTCAACACTTGTTTTGCTTTTTAAAAACATTTTCAGATTGTGGGTAGACTATGTAAATATGAAATGAAAGCAGAAATTATAGCTTTACTTTTAAGTGAGTCACAGTTTGGCTTCAAGTGCTTGGTAGCCATGTGTCACGAGTTAGGAGTTTCACACCCAAAAAACTAATCTATTAGATAGAGGGATCCTCCCCATTTATAAACCTAGGAACTCCCTAATACGCTTTCGATGTGGAATTTGTTACATTCTCCCCCACCCAATCCTGTGATGCCCTCGTCACAGGTGAGACCCTTTGTCTATCCATTCACCCCACTCTTGTGTGAACCCACAATCACACATGGATACCTCTGTGTGGGTATTTGGTGGGACATCAAAAGATAAATTAGGTCTGCTCTGATATCACTTGTCACAGATAGAGTTTTACACTCAAAAGGTTAATATATTAAATGGAGGGACTTTCCTTCATTTATAAACCTAAAACCTCTCTAATACGCTTACCATGTGGAATTCATTAAACATGGCATATAAACTTGCACCTTGTGAATATGATTGAAACTTACACTCAAACAAACTTATTAATAATCCGGAACGTAAAGATAAAGGGACATTAAATTATAAGTCCTTTTCATATTTCTTTTGTAGGTTGGAATAATTATAAATGTAAAGAGAGAGCGCGACGTCGTTCGTCTTCTTTTTATAAAAATCTAAAAAATAGAATTTTAAGATATTAATATGAATTTATTAGTTTAAATTTTTATAATAAAAAATCCCAACAACTCCACATGCATCCCCCAACAAAAATCACAATAAAAGAAAACCCATTAATAATATTTAATCATCGATATGATTATGTTATTAAGGATCCAGTTAGTACGGTTTAAAATCGCTTATTATTTTTGTTGGATGTTTGATTTTGGACACCAATAACTTGCATATATAAAGTACTAAGAGAGTCTTAAAAATTACACGCGATAGATCCGTGAGATTTGAATATGGTGTTGAGATTATATATGTTGCGGAAAACATGAATAATAGACTGAAAAAAAAAGTTTTTATAATGGTTCTGGTGCTTAAAACAAGTCTTATATCCACTGTTATTTTATTATTCTCTGACTATTTATATGATATTGTCTATAAGACATACAAAGATAAAGAAATACTTAAATCTATGTCTAACTCTCATATACTCAACCTCTCTTTTCATGAAGAGAAATGTCAATTTATCCACGATATCGTCTAAGCATATACAAAGACAAAGTTAAATACTTAAATCTATGTCTAACTCTCATATACTCAACCTCTCTTTCCGTGAAGAGAAATGTCAATTTATCCACGTTTAAGGTCAATGTAATAAATGTTTTACAAGTTTTTTTGACACATGGAAAGCTTTCATCCGTTATTTTCTTAAAAGAAAATAGGGTTAGTATAAGATATCTTTGAGCGGTATAGGTTTAACAAAAAGTATAATTTATCTTTTAGACATTTGTTGACTGCATCAACGTGGTTTTTTAGGTAAAACAATTTTAAATAAACTTTTATGAGTAATAGATAAGTCCAACTAAATTGACTATAAATTGTTATTTCGAATGTCGATCTAATTTTAGTATTGATCGTTCAATTCACGAACATTATTGAATTAGCAATTAGTCATTACTGAGCTGTACAATTAGGTTTGGTGAAAGTGATTAAGCTTTCGTTTTAAGGTAGACAAATCAAATCAAATTTCATTTTCAAGCTTTTTAATTATTTGTGGCTCGAAATTATAAGATGAATCACGAAACTTTACCTTAAAGGAAAAAGACAAAATTTAATCCTCTTTCTCTCATTGTCCTGTGGTTGTGGATCAATTTGGAATCTCATTCAATCCTCTTTAATATCCAAAATATAAAAATCAAATGTAAAACAAAAATATCAAGGACCCACTTGATCAAAAGGTTGAAATTGCTTGATCAAATAGGACCCATTTTTTAGGATTCCCATCTTAAAACATGGGGGAAATGCTGGATTTAAGGTGGTTTTGGACCTACCAAAATGATATTTTTAATAAATTCCAAAATGAGAAAGCAAGATATTTAATTAAAAAATTAATTAATTAATTAGTGTACCTAAGTCAACTAATTCAACTATCGGTCTCCACCGTCACATTTGGGTTTGAATTATTTAGATCACGATCTAAGTCTTGTCATATCACCAACACTTAATGAAATCAAAGTGCTTGTTAAACGCAAAAAACAAATCCACTTCCTTCCATTCCTTTACTAGGGTTTGGATTTTTAATGATAATTTGATTTCCATAAATCTTCAACGAGACGGGTGTAATATATACATTCGTCTTATTAAAAAATTTAAAGTAATAGATTTTTATTTATGGGTTTTCGATTATACATGTAATTTGTTTATTAATCTAGTTTATATAAATCATATGCATTGAGATAAATGGTAAACATTTGATGAACGTTTTTACACCCAAAACATTTTCCATTCTTTATTACTTATTAGGGTTTGGATTTTTGTAAATAATTTGATTAGAAAAATCTTCTATGAGACAGGTGCAATGCATACATTCGCTTTACTAAAGACTTTAAAGTAATATGTTTTTATTTATGGGTTTTTAGGTTATATATACATTTGTTTATTAGTTGGGTATATACAGATCACATGTGTTGAGATAAATAGTAAACATTGGATGAACATTTTTACACCCAAAACATTAAACAAATCTTCTTCCTTCCATTCTTTATTATTTATTAGGTTTTGGATTTTTGTAGATAATTTGATTAGAAAAATCTTCTATCTTATGTTTGTATAATGTATACATTCTATCTTACTAAAGATTTTAAAGTAATAGGCTTTTTACTTATGGTGTTTCGGTTATATATATATATTTGTTTATTAATCTGGTAAATACATATCACATGTGTTGAGATAAATAGTAAACATTGGATGAACGTTTTCACACCCAAAACATTAAAAAATTAATTATCTTTCCTCTCTAAAGTAATACTATTTGTTCAAACATTCAAAGATTAATACTTTAAACACAAGTTTGAATTTCAAGATTATTAAAGTTAGTGAACAATTGGCATTTGGGTAAGTGGGAATTTTGACTTTGTGATGACAAAAGTTGTACCACTTTTTAATTTTGTGAAAATAATGCAAGTTGGGTAAAGTTGCATATAATATATGAATGCCCACTTAAAAGTCATCTTCAAACCCCATCTAATTTCTTATTTTAACCCAACTTGGAAATATTAATACCTTTAAAATACAATATTTAGAGGGAGATATGTGTTAACACACTAGTATCATAACTAGAAATGTTCATCTCATCAAACATTTTTTTCTGGTAATATATATAGTTTATCATAAAACTTGTAAGCGCATATTTAAAATGTATAGAAAGTATAGATCAAGAAAAGTATAGTTTGAGAACCACTTTTCTGACTCTAATTTATAGAAAACCAATTTTCAACCTTCCATCTCGAATGCCTACACCAATGATAAAATTGATATATCACGAATTAAATCCGTCGACAATTACATGAACAAAATATAAATTTTTTTTTTATTATTACCATGGTGCCTGGGTCAATTTGCATACCTAAACTAATCTCCAAAGTTCATTGAACACTTTACAAACTTCAATGCAGTCAGATAAGTTATAAATATGGTAAAGTAACTACTTTGTGGGACTCTAACATAAGACCTTTAGGTAACCCACCCAGATGGTTAAAGTCTTGTCGTCCAACCACAATGCTAATGGTTAACAAGACATGATTTTTTGATGCACACCTCCACATTTTGTTGCCACTTTAGTAAACGGAAAACTTATTTTCAACCTTGAATCTCAACCATCTAAAACACCTTTTATTTTTATTTTTTTTTGTTTTTTATGACCAAGGGGTCCTGGGCTAGCTTCATGCATACTTAAAATAATCTCTTAGAATCTTGAAACTATCGACTAATAAAGAACTCTAATTTTTATTTCCTATTAACACTTGAAAAAGAACTTAAATTTAAAATCTCTTAAATAATATACCTAAGAGTTTTTATCATACCATACATCCAAAATACAATAAAATGGGTAAAAACTTGTAACGTAATTTATGTTAACTTAAAAAGAAAGGATGGCCATGGCCTCGAGCCTTTCTACCTTGTAAATTTAAACATTTATTATCCAGAGGTAATTAGAGGCTGGCACTGAATCAGGAGGTTCTAAAACTTGCAAGGAGTTGCAAAGCAAAACCGCGTTAATGGGAAGGCATTTCATGTCTACTTGCTCCATGTGACTCATCTCATCTAGTTTCTACTTTTGCATTAAAGTCTTCAACTCTCCGGTTCTTGTCCACAGTTCTTTATATATTTATATATATACATATATAAATATACTTTCTCTCTCCCTTACACTCACTCTGACTGTCTTACTTAAAATCTCCTCAGTCATTAGATCCAAGCCACTCTCTATCTACCTGGCTAACTTTGAAGCATCCTTAATTTGGATCTTCAAAGCTATTCCTAGATTTCACAAAATGATCATCAACTCATCTTTCATGTACTTCTTCAGTTTCAGAACAGTACTTCTTTTGTTTCTTTTCTCTACTTCTATTCTTGTTGTGTCTGTCTCTTCTCATGAATTCCATCAGCAGCAGCAGCTTCAGAATAAGCACTTTCTTGGTGGCAGAAGATCACTGTTTGAGATTGATGAATTTGAGCAGCCCCAGTCCCAGAAGCCAAAAAAGAAAAGCACTTCTTCTTCTTCTTCATCATCATCTTCCACCAAGAATCAAACCAAACTTATTAAAACCTAGCTTATCTACAAAACCCAAAAACCAAACCAAACTCATCAAGACTAACATTTCTTCCAAGAACCAAACCATCAAGCTTCAGAAATTGAAATCTTCAAATTCCACAAAGCCAACTCTCACCAATTCATCAAAATCTGACCTCAAAAAGCTGAACTCACCCACTTCAAAGCCATTGAAAACCTCAGATCCACTCAAAAACAAAACAAAAATTCCCACAAAACAAACACAAACCCTTCTAGAAAAGAAAGAAACAACAAAACCAAAACCAAAACCAAAACAAGAAAAACAAATCCCCAAACAGAAACAGAAACAACCCAGTTGGCTCGAGGATGAAGACGACGATTTGGTATCAGAATTCAGAGACCTCCCCACCAAATTTCAACGGACTTTATTGCCAGACCTCGAGAGAATCTCAACGACCTCAAAAGCTTACTTGGACAAGTACAACAAAGAAATCACAAAAGGGTTTAAGCCCTTTGTTGGTCATAAATACGCTTCCACGATTGCTTCCATATGCTCTTTTCTTTTTCTTTTAGTCCCTCTGGTTTTAGTTTCTCTCATTTTCAACCGCATCAAGGCTTATTTTTCTATCCAAAAGATCCTCATTTTCATCCAAGTTTACCTCGCAATCTACTTCTCGATCCTTTGCCTATCGGCTCTGGTCACGGGCCTGGAGCCGCTGAAGTTTTTCTACGCTACATCGCAGTCCACGTATGTGTGTTTACAGGTTCTTCAAACGCTCGGCTACGTGTTGTACCTTGTTGCTGCTTCTGATGTATTTGATTCTCGTATTTTCGACCGATTGTGGGCTGGGCTCGAGGATGTTGGGCCTGGCCCAAACGTTTGTGGGCTATGCGGTTGGGCTTCATTACTACGTGGCGGTGTTTCCATAGGGTGGTGCTTCATCAACCGCCCAAGACGAATTGGAAGATTCATGGGGTTTATGCCACGTGTTTCCTTGTGATTTGTTTGTTCGCTACGGCGGAGAGGAGGAAGAAGGCTTACTTAGAAGAAGGTGGTGAAGAGGGCAAGAAAAGCTAAGTTTTTAATGTTAATTAAATTTCAATTAATTGATTAATTAGTTGGATTAAATTGCATAATGTATAATCTTAGCCAATCAAAAGAGAGAAAAAAAATTGTAATAATTAATTTGATTGGCTGAGAAAATACAAATATTTTTCTTTATCATCCGCCTTTTTATATATATTTATTTTCCTTCGTTGTTAGGTAGGATTTTAGGATTATGCCCACTATAACCTTTAGTGGGAATTTTTAAAAACAATTGTCAAAAGAACTTTTTGATTTTGTTTTATTTTGAATAATTGGAAGTTCTACAACTATGAATTAGAAGAATTTGGTATTTATATTGTATTTGCTTTCAATATAAATCATTTATTTTTCTTATATGATCATAAAGATAAAATATAAATACCTTCTATATCGATTCTCTACTATTCTTTTGAAAGATAAATATAAATTAAATTGTCGAGAAATTCTAGTAAGAGTTAGGGATGAAGATCCCATTCTTCATTCGGAGAATATCTTGATTACCGTTTCCAACCTCATATAATCATTGTCTAATACATAACAGGAGTCAATTTAAGAGAGATCGTCAATTTTAAAAATAAATTATAACCTTTATAACAAATTCAAAATCAAAATTAGGAATGAGAATCTCGTTCTCATGTAATATCTATCTTTTATAATACTCGATTTTACGAGAGAGTTTGGTTTCTAAATCAAAACAACTTTATTTTTTTCTAAAAATCCAGGTATTTCAAATATATGAATGATTTTAACTAAATAATAATTTTATTTTTTTAATCCAGAGATGTTTAGTTAAATCGGTCGATAATTAGATAATTAGGTTACCTGACAACACATGTACATGACATCCAGGTTGTATCAATGTCGGTCCAACATAGTGTCAGGAATCAGGGATTTAGGATACATTGGAGCGTGTTCCACGCTTCACCATAGGCTCCACCATGTCTCGAGTGGGAGATGTTTAATCAATTTCACTGAATAAGCTAAGCTGCCAACGGTTTTTGATGCGGTGCGTCGGTGGCTCTCTGGGCTTATTCTACAGCCGACAATTTTGTTACGTGGCCTTCCAAAATTTAATGATCTTTGCCCTTTTTGAGGTCCAAGGAATTTTCAATTGCTGGGAGTGATGAAAGATCGGTGATTGGGCGCCATCTCATATTTTAATCACCGAATTTGAGACGATTTGATGGAATCCTGGCCGTTGGTTTTATTCATTCAGTGGAAAATATGGGTCCCAAGGTCTCACATTTATTAAAGAGTAATGTTACAGTTACCGACTGATGTGTACCGATTTTGTGCACCGAATGACGTGGCACAATCCTGACCATTTATTTATTATCAGTTAATATTAATCAACGGTGATTTTCTCCACCATCGTCGTTGATCTAAAATCGACTGCATCTAGTCGACAAATCTATCATTTTCCTTTATTAAATTTTCAGCTTGATTTTGTTCGTTTGATTAGATCTTGACTAGTTAATTTGTCATCTGCTTCTTTGTAAAATTGATTAATTTAAAATAATCTACGATTTTTAGAAATGATTGAAAACCCCCTTATTAAAGAATTTTTTAAAACTTTAACCCCTTTTTTTAATATATATAATTTTGAAGAGATTTTAATAATTTTAGAGAATAATGTTTTCTAAGATTGGTGGGTCCATTTTAAATTAAATGGTGGTTAAAGGGTATATTAAATAAACTCATAAAGAAAAAACAAAAAAATATTACGAAATAAATAATAAAAATTTATCGGTTCAATAATATTACTACATAAATAATAAAAATTGACATAGATTTATATTTTATATCCCTATAAAAAAAATTATAAAAACATCTATTGATATTTTTTCGGCATTTGAATTTTTAAAAAGAAGAACAAAAAAACTTTCAAAGGGAAAGGCAATTCGATTAGTTAGATTGAGAGAAATGAGAGAAATAAAGGTCTCAAGATTCATATTATATTTGTTATTAGTATAAGTATCGGTATTTATATTAGTATAAGTAAAAATCAATACTCGTTTGACGTTTCTTGTACTAATTTCGGGACTATTCACCACATTTTCATCGGTTTCCCGCTCTTTTTTTTTGTCTAAATAAGACACTAATTTATACTATGGAAGCATTTTGAAATACTTTTAGAAAGTGAATTTTACAAAAGAAACCTCAAATTCACCGAACACCCATGAGAGTATTTAGGAAAAGTTGTTTGGTGGGAAAAAAGTTGCATTAGATTTCATCCTCTAAAGTACAACAAGGCATTGAAACTTTTTCTCAATATTATTTAGAAATTTATGAGATCTCAAAGTAATACCCCATTTCACACTCCTTTTTGCATTTTAAAAGTAAACATGTTTTAGCACTATCTTTAAACCAATACTAAAATATGAAAGATTCGGTACTTTTCAAGATCAATGGTTTTAAAAGGGTTTTTAGTAACGTTTAACATTATATTTGTAGGATATAAAATTACATATTTAACGTTTTGTATCACAAATGGGTTTAACTCATTGGACATCTTTATCAACATTATATTTGAATCCAAAGGACACCTAGGGCAACAGCTTTAGTAGAAAAATCACCTGCTTCCATGAATTTTGACAATAAATTAAGTAAAAGGAAATACATCATCCAATTTAAATGTGGAGTTTTTAAGCTTTGTTCTCTTTTTAAGGTCCATTTCATATATTTTTATGGAGGATATAATTGTTGGGCCCAGCCCAATTGTTTCCAGCCTTCAGCCCCTGAACTGAAAATTGTGGTTTCAAACTATTGATCATTAATGTAGTTGAGAAAGTTGAGTGTCAACTAAGTTTATTATTTGAGTAGACACACAACTATAAGATTGTCAACACTTAGAGCAATTTATTATCCATTCAATTACTCTCTATGTCCATTATTAGATAGAAAAAGTTCAAAACAATTGATGATCTTGTCCGTTGTTGGGCACACTCCTTACAGTTTTGTCTTCGATATAAGCAATTGCTATAATTACCGAAAAAAAATACACTAAATTTCACGCACCGACATACGTGGCACCATCTTCTTTTTTCTTAAAAAAATTCATAAGTCAATGGATGATCAAGATGGTGCCACGCTGCTGTCGGTGTATTTTTTTCGATAATTGTATTATTTTTCATGTTATATATCCTTAGTCTAGACTTTTTTTTTTAATTTTTATATGATCAATTTGCGTACATTTCAATTAATCTCTCAAGACTTTAAAACTATCAGTTGGATAAGAGCTCTAGTGGCTACCCAATTAACAACTAAGGTGAATCGAACTCATGACTTCTTAAGTAATATATTTAAAAGTCCTAATTAACTATTCGATGGTGGTTAATATGTATAGTGTAGGGACTGTATTATTCAACAAAAGACTTATAACATGAAACAATGATTAACATCCTATATAATTTATGGTCCCTAATTGGTTCCCATATGTCAATTAATTTTCAATCTTTCCCATGTCTCAATGTGTAGCTTTCAAAATGGTACATAGACTCTGAAATGAAACATTGTTTTCACAAGCATATATCAATCCTATTAATATGGACTGTTTTGTGTTGTCTTTTTGGAAAAGAAAAATGTAATTGAAATTAACATGAAATTAAAATATGAAAACGTTTGCCCCTTATTTAAGAAAATTTCATTTTAATGTGCCTTAAATATAATTCCTTAAATAAATTGTTTAACGAGGGTCTCCCTCATTCATTGAATATTACACTTTTAAACATTATTTTCTGATTCTGTCATTGTATGATCCCTGCCTTAAATACTCCCCTTTGTTTCACTATTATATCCCTATCATATTCCACTATTCTATCCTAAAAACAAAAAAATGCATATGTTTCAATATTTTCAAAATCTAATTCTACTTTATTCAACTTTCAAAATATTAATATTTACATTTCTTGTAAAGATAACCTAACTTTACTTTTTTTCAAAATACTATTCTAAAAAACTTCAAATAATGAACCAAACAGAGTCTTGAAATTATTCGGCTGTGTTTGGTAGAGTATTTAGAATAATATTTTTGAAAAAGTTGAGTTGGATTGTTATTATGAGAATAAGGATTTGAAATTAAAAATTTGTTTGGTAAATTTTTTGGAAAATATTTTATATTATTTTTAATCCCTTATATTTGTTAATTTAGCTAAATAGCCCTTACAATAAAAGTTTTAAAATTAAAAAAAACAACCCAAATCCACCCATTAAATGCTAGCAGTCAACCACCACCTTCGGAAAGTGGTCAGAAGTCGTCGAATGAGATAATCGTCGATCGGCATTTTTGGCCAAAGATCTGGTCGTCGATGCGATCATATCTTGGTGCGTTGTTGACGATCGACCGTCAGCAACTAGATACTTTGGCCATAGATTTGGCCTTTTCAGCAGATCGGCGCACAACCAGCGATATATAGCTATTCGTGCCCCATTCCGATAGATTCACCACCTTCTGAAGGTGGATGGCCGTTCCCGGGAATATGTAGGTGGGTGAGGGTGTTTTTATCAATTTATAAACTTTTATTGTTGGGGATGTTTAGTTAAATTAACAAACCTAAGGAGGTTAAAAAAATTTAAATATTTTGAGTTGAATATAATATGATTGGATTTTGAGAATATTGAAACAAATATGTATTTTGAATATGATTGGATAAGATAGTATTTTGAATAATAAAACAAACGTAACCTAATTTTCCCCTTGATTTTTGGGTCAAATGTTTACACTTTACATTACAAATAATTGGCATTATAGTAACCCACTATGTTTACAACGTTAGTCGATTTCATTCGATTTCGATTTGAATTAAATTATAAATTAACGATAATTCTGTAAGGTTAGGTAATTACTTAAATCGGAAACACTATTTTCGTTTCGAATAGAAGTATCATATTTACCTTGAGGATCAAAACATTTTGCATAAACATATCTAGCAAAGATCTTAGTAGATAAGATTTTGCTCAACATTCTTTATATCTCAAAACCCTATTTTTTTCTACAATTTACCCAAAACATGGAAACATAATGATCATATAACCATATTATTTCATCTATAATTATATGATCATATAATTAATCCTTTTCTTTCTCCTTTTAGCTATCAAGAGGTATAGTTCAAG